>JAKLMF010000230.1:0-22461 GCA_022813555.1 Botryosphaeria agaves | reverse complement strand
ACTTTCCGCAGTCTGTTCGCGCTAGTTTCGGATCTTGTTCAGTTTTCAAGCTCCAAGTTCTCAATCAGCTTTTATGGGTTCGGAGAGGCGGAGTTTGTGGCCACGAACCGGGGGTCTGCAAGACTTGCATCTTTGATGTACAGCGCTGGAGTTTGGGGCAGAAAAGGGAGGGAATGCGCAGCATTTGAAGGGCTGCTGCGGGCAAAGGGAAACTTGGTAATGGATGTCATTTAGTTTGAAGGCTGGCTTTTATGGTTGGCAAAAGTGTTCTCTCTCTCTTTGGCATGGCTCCTCACACTGCAACTGCAGACACAACGACTTCTTGCAGAGCTTTTCAACAAGGGGAGGTCGATCCGCATTGATCTCGCATAGAACAGGGAGATCCGTCAACTACAGCTGCTGTCAAACACACCATCCCAACACCATTCAGTCGAAGTTCACATGGCAGACCGCTGTGACCCCTTCTTAGTAACCTGACAGCTCTAGAATAAATGTGAGGGATGCTGAAGAGAATATCGATCGAAAACAACACTCATACATGGCCGACAACCTGCTCGCGTAGCACTCTTGCAACCTTGGAGCGGCCACAACCATCGCCGACATGCAAACGAGAATCTGACATGTTTGATAGGGCTTGACTCTCCACCCTCATCATCAGGGACTGCAGATCGGGCCGGATCTTGCTTGTGACAAGACGATGCTAGTTCCCGCGCGGGTACCTTGCATGCGTCTCGTTCATGCTCAGCCCTGTGTAGCGTCGAACAGGAAGAGCAACTGATTCAGCAGGACATCTTTCAACCGATGTGAATTGCAGCTTCGTGGACTGATCAGGCACATCCAGCAGGGATGCGGTCTCCAATTGCTTGATTACCGCTTACTTTAATTCATGTTCACACTGGCTGGCCAAGTGAAACTGGCGGTGACCGCGTGACTGCAGTGCAGCTCTACCGCACTCAAACGACTTTCACTTCTGCCTGGAGCGCTTGCCCCGTTTGACGGCTTGACAGCCCGTGAGAGAAGAGTGATGTAATCGTTCACAGGTGTCTATATAGTCGCCTCTTCCCTCTCAGCAAGCTCCCTTCCTCAACATCACACTCTCACAACCTTCCACATACCAATCAGCTCTCAACTTTCAACAACTTCCCATCAATCATCCAAGCTCTTACTCTTTCCAATCAATCAATCAGTACTGCAATCAATCAGCCATCATGCCTGAGTATAAGACAGGTGATCATGTTACCTACAAGCCCGTTGGTGGTGAGTGCTCTCCTCTCAACCTTGTATCCTCTCAACCTTGTACCTTCACCTCCGGACTTTCTTGGGCTCTCACCTCCCCTCCACTCACTCATGTCATCCACCACTGGAACATGCAAGGCTTACAGTTGTGCACAGGCCCCGACTCCAACACCTCTACCTCCACCGGCAAGATCACCAAAGTCTTGACCGAGCCTGGCAGGGAGGCCGGCCGCAACGTCCAAGCCAGTGAGGATCGTCCTCGCTATGAGGTTTGTTTCTCCTTCCGATCACACCAATGCCATGGCACTGCTGACCACTTCCACCAGATCGAGAACGACAACACCGGCAAGGCGACCGCCATCTACGAGGAGAACATCCTGGGCAAGGCTTGAGCGGATGGAATGACTGCGATGACTTCATGACTGCGGAACGGACGGAGATTTGCTTGGTTGGAGTACTCATGGAATGACTTTCGACAGCTCCAAGTAGCTATGAATCAAAAATGGACTTGATCGTCTGATCGTCCTTCTGACCCTTACCCTCTTGCTCAGTGGCCTCCTGTGATGTGAACACAAACACCCTCAATGCTCTTGATGCCGAAATCAGCAACAAGCTGCCCTTGCTCTGTATGAATCTCACCTGAGCCCCGATGACACAAAGCCTAGTTCCTCGCGAAGGATGCACAATCTTTGCGGCTGGATCTGGTCTTCGATCCCGCACCACAATCCTCAACACCGTGTCTACATGTAATGCACGCAGTCCGTTCCTGCTTGTCCCATAAATGCAGCACCCGAGACTCCACGCAGTGCGCTTGACAACCACGTGTCTCCAGCTCCGTCGTGGCCATTCCAGTCGTCCCCAACCCCCATAGTGATGATCCATCTTACCCCGGTCCAATCCTCGGCCTATCCCCATTAGCTCCATCCCCCCTCCATCCACAAGGCAGTACTCACATGTCATGATGCTCACTCAACCGGCTCAAATACTTATTCAGCTCCTCCACCCTCTCCTTATGCGTCCTGACCCCCTCCCTCTTCAGCCTTTCATCCAGCCTCCTGCGTCTCCTCTCCTCGTACCGCCGCTCCGCTTCCGTCTTCTCTCTTGCCACCACCGCTCCTTCTCCTCCTGCCCCTCGCCCTTCTTCTCCTGCAGCCGTGAGCGCCTTACTTTCGTCGTCAGGCGCGCCGTCGGCGTCTTCATCGGCGAGCAGGGCTTGCATATCCCTCCCCTTCTCCCCCTCCTTGTTCTCCGTGTCTTTGATTTCCCGGTCCGCTGCTGCAGCTGCGACGGCGGGGGAGGGGGAGGCGCGTGGTGCAGTTGGATCGGTATCCGCGGGTTTCGGCTTCTTCTTTCTGCGCTTCTTGTCGATGCCGCCGCCTTTGAGCTTTAGGGCGCCGCCGCCGCCGCCGGCGATGGCGTAGTTGGAGGAGGGCATGGTTGGGGAGGGAGTGTGTGGGGGAAAGAGGGGAGGTGTGGGATGTGGGGTGGTGGTGGAGCGGAAGTTGCCGGTTCACTTTGGTGCAGCATGGGATGAGGGATTTGTACGACAAGGGAGGGGCTCGTATGGGTAACGGTGTGGTTCGATCAGAATTAGGAGAAAGGCTTCCATACGCAGCCTTCTCGAGAAGCGCGTGGCCGGACGTGTAATTGGAACTTATCAACAAAGTGGCGAGGGTGCTCATTTCTAGATCAGTAGTATGCAGCTATCATTTCAAGCTCTCCATATTTTCTTGCCAATAGATGCAAAGGCTCAAGCCTGACGCATTGAGTGCTAAACAAGCAAACTGGGTATCTTACAAACTCTGTTCCCGTCAATGGCAACGGACACCATGTCCTCTCCACATACAACCATCAAGGTGTCGTAGAGGCCGTAAATCCATTCATCCTTTGCGCCAGTGAAAGAAATCCAAAGCCGTGAGACGGGACATCAAGACCCCTACAATGCATGTCCTGAGTCTTGGTAGAACTCCCATGCGCTCTTCCACATGACCGAGTCTCTTCGTGTCGCTGTTGGCATCTTACGTGAAGACCATCAGATCCCCAGGCCTGACACCCATCGCTGGTCGGAGGAGTGCAGGATGTCGTGGAAGCCGGACAGAAACCGTTCTCCAGCCGTACCACCATCTCTTGGACGTCTTCGCGGAAGATAGTCGAACCCATTCCGTCTCGACCGATCGTATCGTCCTGCTAGTTCCCACGCCCTTCTCTCTAACCCTTCGCACCCCTCAAAACATCCCCCCCCTCTCCCCCTCCCTCAACGGCGGCCCAAACCCAAACACCCTCCTCTCCTCCATCGGCGTCAAATACACCTCCGGCGACGCCAGCGGCGCCTCTTCCCTTCCTTTCCCCCCATCATTCTCCCCCCCCTCATCCTCACTCTCAAACCCACTAAACCGACTCCCCTCCCTCCTCGCCCCCTCCCTCTCCACACTCGCCTGCACAACCGTCTGCTCCGGGCTCGGCGTCGGATACGCGCACGCGCCAGCCATCCGCCGCACCAGCCCGTTCAGCTCGAACAAGTCGTGCTGCAGCTGGACGACCTGGGCCTCCAGGGCTTTGCGGGCGCTGCGCTCGTAGCGCAGCGCGTTGTACAGCGGGGCCAGCTGGTCGTACATGCTGGGTGAGGGCAGCGTGGAGAGGGTGGGGGGTAGGGGACTCTTGGGGTGGCGGGGGTCGGTGGGGAGGGGGATGGGGTCGGTGGGGGGGCCGGATGTGGTGCTGGGGAGGGAGAGGAAGGTCGTTGGTGTGCGGGGAGAGGAGGCGTCGGCGGACGAGGGCGAGGATGCTTGGCGGGCGCGGTGGGTTGTGATGGTGGAGGAGCTGGGCTTGCGGGATTGGGGGCGCGGTTCGTTCTGGCTGGACGTGTTGCTACTCTGCCTAGAGCCCTGTTCCGAGCGACGGCCTCGAGGCGCGTTCTCGAGGATGATGGTTTGACGGTGGCTGCGGCCGGCGAGCTTCTGGAGGGAAGTCTCGAGGTTCTTGTTGCTGTGCTCCAGATAGGCCAGCCGTTGCTTCAGGTTCTCTGTGGACTGAGGGCTCTCCGTAGATTCAAGGTTCTCAAGAGCAGTTTGCTCACTCTCCTCGGGAAGATTGATACTAGCGGGTTCGTCCTGCTCTTCTTGGGTAGGAAGTGCGGTATTCGTGTACTCCACTACTTCAACGCGCGGTGTTTCTTCTAAACCGTGCATCCTAGGTTCCGCACCGGTAGCCGTCGAGTCCCGTATGATCACCGGCCGCTCGACAAAGCTTTCGCGCCAGTATCTGATCCCTGCACTCCTTCTTCTCAACTTCCTGAGGTCTTGTTCTTTCGCCAGCTCCTGCAGTGCATCGGCACTTCGTGATCTCCTCCTTTCGATGCTTCCACTGGTATCTGTCACACTCATATTGCGGCCCAACAAATCCTTGTCCGAGACCTCCTCGTCTGCAGCCCCCGGTTGACCGGTTGAAGTACTCCACATAGCTTTCAGCGTAGCCGCATCAGTGGGTGATATTATAAGGCTTGGGAGAGTAGCTCGACGACGGTGTGCGTTCGACGCGTCGAAGCCGTAGGAACGGAGTGGAGGGGTGACAACTTCTGGAGCATTGACGTTCATGGGAAATGGTAGATGCGTGGCAGGAGCAGGTCTGCGAGTAATGTCTACAATGTCGGGCTCTGGCATTGAGAAGACTCGCTGATGTGTGATAGGTATCTGCTCGTTATTATCTACCTCCCTCTTGGCGGCCGTGGAAGGTAGGATGCCAGGTTCCTGTGGTCTGTCAGATCAATGTAGCCATTCAAGCTTCGGCTGCTCAGTACGAACACTTCGGTGGTAGCCATGCCTAGCAGGAGTCGTCTGTTGTTGAGGCGCTTCCTGTTTCGACTTCCTCCCAAACACCTTACGCAGAACTGTTCTCAGAGAGCCACTCTTCCGCTCTTTCTTGGGCTCCATCCTGCTTTGATGACTTGGAACACTTGCGAACGGGTCCGAGACACTACTTAAGACGGGCTCTCGTGGTGAAGTAAACCTTTGCATCTGAGTACTTTTCCTCAATTGCATGGATGGTCCCTTGTACTGAGCACGGGGAGTATCATGAGATCTCGTTGACCGCACAGCCGACTCGGCCCCTGCGGTGCCAACAGTGAGAAAGTCTCCATGTGGAGTCGTCTCATGAGCAAACAAGCCGGGAGCCGTATGAAATGAGGCCATGGAGTGAGCACTGGGAGGCTGTCTGGGCTGTCCTCCATCATCAACAACAGTGATCGGAAGTGGAGCGCTAATCTTCAGTTCTCCACGCCGTATAGCTGCCGTCTTCAGGCTCGAGCGTTGCAGGTAGGGTTCCTGAGCAGCGATGATTGCTTCTTGTGGTACAACCATGGCTGGAACGAGATGAAGCAACAATGCAGGTCGGATACATGCATACGCCACGCCGATGCAGCACGACCCATTGCCTGCTATCTCCCTATACACACGACATGAAAACTAGGGAGTCAGGTGTAGCCTGCGCATCGCGGTCAGCATGTGCGTGGAATGGATGGCTTGGACGGTGGGTTGCATACGAAGGGGGCCTGGTACCCATGTTGGGGTGCAGTCGCATCAGAGAAATGTCTCGAAAACGGGGAGCAGGCCAGAAGGAGTCGACAAAGCTTGGAGAGACAGTGTTATGTATTGCATGCGCGTGTGCCATGGTACCCTGGAGGCGGCTACGGGCTCGACAACGTGCGCGAGATGAAGCTCAAGGATACGAGTCAAGAAACTGTCATACTGTGGGCAGGTGCCGCTCCGCGGTGTCGAATGAGATGGCGGAAAGCGAGATAAACTCAGGTGTATCCCGGCAGAGGGAAGCATCAGAAGGGGATAGGGCAGCCCCCACAAGCAAGATGTGAGGCTCACAGGCCAACTTCGGGTGTGCGCTGAGCCGTTTCAGAATAGACCGGGAGATCGTGGAGTCGGCTGTGACCAGTTGCGGCCGCGAAGTCGTAATGGTGGCGCCGCCGGCTAGAGAGGGCTTGATTGCGGTCGTGTTGAGAGTCGTGACGGACCATGGCGTGCCGAGCTGCTGATTGGCGTTAACCGACATCCATGATGCTCAGACGCCAGGAGCTCACGATGCACCATCCGCGACTGTGACAGCTGCGGGCGAGCGTGGTTATGAGGGTGTGCCATTGCAATGATGGCTGGCGGCATGCTCATCTGGTCGCCGGTGCAGGATGCAGCCCTGCCGTGGTGTGAGGACCAAACGATGCCAGGGCATGCCATCCAAGCCATCCTCTCATGGCTGCAGGGCTAGGTAGACGATATCCTTGGCTCAACGCCATGCAGACACAGCAACCCGATGCATTTTGGCTCGGCATATCTCCGTGTAAAACTGTCATGCTTCGCTTTCTCGTACCGCCCCTGCCGCCGATGCTCTGTGTGAAGGTGCATCTACAAGTTGTCATTCGTGTTGCGACTATCTGCTAGGTATGTGGTTGAAGACACCGTTCTGAGGTCTAAACATGGTTGTTGCTAGCTGTAAAGTATCTGATTGGCCCAGACGAAGTGCCCCTGAAACTAGAGATATGCACGGACGGGCTCCATGGCAATTGCATGCACTGCTCTTAACCGGCACCTTTCCTCTGCGAGCCAGCTCCGGGAGTAGCCTTCGTACTATGTGGACCCAGATTAAGAGCACTGAGAGGGCCGTGTAGAGTGCCGTATAGAGAGCGTCGTCCTCTTATCCACCGCCGTCCGCGTAGAGCTCCTCCAGATTGGGGTATCTCAGATCGGCATTCTCCTCGAGAAAGTCCATCCACCGTTTCAGGAACTTACTGCCGCTGTGACCACAAGTAAGCCACGACGGCACAGTTGATCTGCAGCGTACCCACAGAAGCATGCAAGGGAGAAAGAGACTTCAAAACATACCGTCCGACCGTCTCCGAGTCTCCAACCACGCAAAGATGACGCTTTGGCCGAGTCATCGCGACTTTGGTTCCAAGTCAGCAAATCTAACATGCAGGAACATCCGCGTGCTACCGCTCACCGTTCAAGCGCCGTTTCTCCCCAAGGAAACCCACTTCGTGCTCCGCATTGCTGCGCACAAGACTGACGATGACTGCCTCCTTTTCCCTGCCTTGGAAGCCATCCACACTTCCCAGCTCGATGCCAGGGAACCGCTCCTTGAGCAGCTGTGACAGAATGGCGAGCTGCAGCCAGCTGTCAACTCAAAGCAACTTCCCGTAGCCATGGCGTCTGCCTACCTGTGCGTTGTACGGTGTCACGACAGCGATGTCTTCAGGCTTGATCCCAGCATCGACAAGACGGCTCACATGAAGTTTGACCAGTGCTGCTTCCAGTTCGTTGCTTTTGCTCTCTCCAAGCATCGCTCCCTTTCCTGCTGTCTTTCCCGCCTCCTCATCCTCTGCCTTCTCAGAGAAGTCACCGCCTTGGGTGTCCCAAAACACAAGCGGCTCTCTCGTGTCTTCAGTATCATCGACTTCGTATGGAAGATCTTTCAACAGGCGTGCCTTAACGGCATCAGCTGCCGTGAGCTTTGATTCATAGAGCTCCTTCGACGGGAATGCCATGATCTTCTCGTGCATGCGGTACTGGACTGTCAGCATTCTCTTGATTGACGGACCATGCAAAGCCAGTAAGCGGTCAAAAAGTGTTGTCTCCAACGTCATGTTCTTCGCTTCTGGTTCCTTCGTGGCCTTGGCGGGCTTTGTCTTCGAGTTCAAAGATTTGATAGTTGGAGGCAGCTGCAAATGATCACCCGCCAGCACTACTTTCTTTGCAGACAGCAGAGGTACCCAGCACTGGGCCTCCAATGCCTGGCTGGCTTCATCAATGACAACCACATCAAACTCTTGGTGCTTCAGATGGAAGCCTCCGGCACCGTGCAGCGTTGCAAGCACGACGTTGCTGCCGCGTACTAGATTGTCGACACAGTTTCTCTCTCGCTCACGATATTCTTTGCGTAGCTCCCGTAGATCTCCGTAGATAGCCCTCCGCTCTTTGCCACTCTTTGTCTTCCGGATACTCGCCTGTTTGTCGTCCATTTCTTTTCTCACATCCTGTACGATAGCCCCGGCCTCTGAACTCCGTGTCAGGACGTCAAGAGAGTGATCCAATACGGATGGTAACAGCCTGGCTGGGTGACCTAGTCTTATAATGGGAACTTTGTGCGGAGCCAATCTCTCCACAATATTGTCGACAGAGATGTTCGAAGGCCCACAAACCAGCAGACGTAGATTCCGCTTAAGCAGCTGAAGGATGAGTTCAATGAGTGTGTGAGTCTTTCCAGTGCCTGGTGGGCCGTGAATCAAGGCGACCTCTCGGGAGGCTATGGCAAACTTGATAGCATCCTTCTGAGAGTCGTTCAGACTCGGGTCAATCCATTCCAGGTCGCCTACGCCACTCTCAGGATCGGACAAGTCTGCAGGCAAAGGACTTGGAGATGACTGCCCGAACAGCACACGTATGAACGGGGTGAGCTCGGCCTCAGAGGCATCCTTCAACTTGGTCATCGTCTGGCTCATCCTAGGTCTCGCGTCAGCGAGCCTACAGCCTCACACACACGCAATACTCAAACACACCTCTTATACGTGACATCATTTGCGAGCTTGATTCTACATAATCTATCAGCTCACATCCACATCCACATGTGCTTCGCTGCCCGCCACAGGACAACACCCACAGCCAAAGCTTCCCCCCCGGCACATCCGCATCCTCCTTATCCAGCGCCACAGAAACAGCCGCATTCGTGACCTTCAACACCACCCCCTCAACCCCCCGCTTCTGCATCTCTCCCTTCTCTCTCTTCCTCGCCGACCCCGCAGGCTGCTCCTGCACGCCCACTATGTCGCCCACGCGCATGCCATGTTCCGGTATGTCTCCTCCGCCTACAGCAGGATCGAGCTCGAGCTCGACGACGGTTTTGCCACCGAAACCAGTCCGCTGCGAGGAGACACGGAGGTTGAGGATTGCGGCGCCGGCCCGCTGGAGGGCTGTGGGGGAGGATTGAGAGGCTAGGGTTGCGGTTTCTGCGAGCTCGGCTTTGAGCTCGGCGTCGAGGAGGGAGAGCTGGGTTGCGGCGAAGGAGGGGATGTCTGTTGGTGTCATTGTTGCTATTCAGGTATCATGTTCTGCTTGAGTGTGAGTTTGCGAGCAAAAAGCTGTGAGTTTGTTTGATGGTGGGAAATCTCCGGTCACTGGACCACGCGATGCTCTTCGGGAGATCAGCGCGTTCGATGACGTGTGTTCACTGATGGCCCATCATCGGCAGCAGCTGGGTTCCAACTTTATTACATCCCGCCTATATTGTCCTTTACGATCTCGTAGATTTCGATCAATTGGAACAGTCGATACAGTATGCGTACTTCTCGAATTTTACGAGATACCAACAAGATTCTCAATGCGCTGTCGCCGCGAAAGCAGCCGCTGAGGGATACCAAGGCTTCTGCATTGAATAGTAATGTCTCTAGCATGCAGGCCATCACTACAAAACCCGTGACACAAGAGCTAGGAAATGAGAGCGATTCATCAGGACTATCCTCCGTGCCGTCAGACCTAGACGATCCAGACTACGAGCATGTCACGGAAGTCACTACCTCCAGCCGCAAGCGCAAAAGAGCCGCAGACTCTCCTTCAACAAGCGCTCCAAAGCGCAGCGAAGAAACCATCATTACAAAAGTCGAACCACAAGATCCAAATGCCTCACCAGAAATAGCAAAGCCCTCCAGCGAAACCACCAAAGCGCGCCGCCAGCCCGCCAAAGTCGTCTATGCCAACGGCAGGTTCAAGACGGAGCCGCCGCCGCACTGGGAAGAGGTGTACAATCTCACGAAAGAGATGCGGTCGAAGGTGCTCGCTCCCGTCGACACGATGGGGTGCGCGAGTCTGGCGGAGAAGACGCAGCCGCCGAAGGTCCAACGGTTCCAGACGCTTGTGTCGCTGATGCTGTCGGCGCAGACGAAGGACACGGTTACGGCGGCGGCGATGTGGAACTTGCAGGAGAAGCTGCCTGGGGTGAGTGATTTTGCTTCATCGTGATGGTGGACAGCCTTTTCGGTATCTTCTATGGCCTGCTCGCTCGTTCCCTTTGACGCCGTCTATTGTCCGCTATTTCAAGAGTTCCGCCCTGTGTTAACAGTATTGCTATTCATTGGGGACGTCTGCACTTAGTGTTGATGGGGGGAGATTCATCACGTGCCCTCCGTTGTGGTCTAGTGGCTAGGATTTGTCGCTCTCATAAAGCAGTACCGACAAGGCCGGGGTTCGATTCCCCGCAACGGAATTTCTCTTTTTGCCTTTTTGTACAATCTTGGTTCGAACAGTGGAGAGCTTGTATGGAGCACGCTATGAGTGTGCCGCGACCATTCACACACACTCCTAGTCATCCACTGCATGCCTCCGAACTTTACTAGACTCTCCGCTAACACACGCAGGGCCTAACCATCCCCTCCATCCTCGCAATCCCCGTCACCGACCTCGACAACCTCATCCGCAAAGTCGGCTTCCACTTCAACAAAGCCAAATACATCAAAGCAACCGCCCAAATCCTACACACCCGCTTCGCCGACGACATCCCCTCCACCATCCCCGGCCTCGTCTCTCTCCCGGGGGTGGGCCCCAAGATGGCGCACCTGACCATGAGCGCCGCGTGGGGCCGCACCGAGGGCATCGGCGTCGACGTGCACGTCCACCGCATCACGAACCTGTGGGGCTGGCACAAGACGAAGAAACCGGAGGAGACGAGGGCGGCGCTGGAGAGTTGGTTGCCGAGGGAGAAGTGGTATGAGATAAATCATTTGCTGGTGGGGTTTGGGCAGACAATTTGTTTGCCGGTGGGGAGGAGGTGTGGGGAGTGTGTGCTTGCGGAGAGGGGGCTGTGTCCGAGTGCGGTGGTGGGGAAGGAGGTGAGGAAGAGGGTTAAGAGGGAGGAGGTTGTTGTCAAGAAGGAGGGTAAGAGGGAGGAAGTGGTCGAGAAGGAGGTGGTTGATGTGGAAGAGAGGAACATCAAAGCCGAAGAGGTGGACGATGATGCTAGAACGAGAGATGGGAGCGATAACAAGGTGCCGGATATTGAGGACATAGGCGGCAAGTGAACTGGGCCGTGATTATTAGTAACGACAAATCGAAGTTGCCGGGTATAGATGTTTCGGACTCATGTGTCATCTAATGTGTAGGGTATCCTAGATATAAAATAATAGTTGTTCATCAGTTCGACGCTCTGGTCAGCACCCTAATGTGTACGCACAAAGCAATTCAGACTGTTTGCTCTTGGTCGGGCATGATCGACCCTGAGGTTCATCGTTGATGTAGTAAGTGTGCTACGAAATAGGTGCTGAAACTGGTAAGTGCGTCGGTGTACTCCAGACTTCATAGATCCTCCTGTGTGTTGAAATGTCGATATGGCCGGGAATTTGTCGCCACACCAACAGCCCCTGCGGCTTTCATCTCCTGTTGGTCTCTGATTTCAAGTATGCTTGGATTGACACCTCAGCCGCGAGAACCTCGTTGTCCACGCCACGCTTTCGATGGACGCGCCAATCTTCTTCGTAAGGCTTCAACTGCTTCTGACTTCGCCGTCGGCGATTGAGAGATTCAGCTGTACTGGGCTTTGCTAGGAGATGCGGCTCTGGCGTACATCCGGGGAGGCGGAGCCAACTCTTGAAAGAGGTTTTGCTCAACCAGATAATGTCGCGAATGTTGGAGAACGCGATTGGGCCGCAGGAACAACTGTCGTGTTGTTGGGGGTTTAGCTGAGAAGCGTCATCAACAAAAGCTATTTCTCGTTACGTGCGAACACTGGATAGAGACTTACATCTTCCGTGTTATAAAGTACGCGTTTCTGCATCTTGATATCAGCTTCTGCAGCTGCTCCTTTTAGTTCTGCTGTTATTCGCATAGAAAGCTTTAGGTAGAACTTCTTGAATGTGTTGTTTGAATCGAATGATTTAATAACAGAGCCTATTCGAGCCCGTCATGTCGTCCACTCCGCACGGGTGATCTTGAGTCTCTCGTAGTGGAAGGAGGTTATGAACACAGAAGACAGTGAAGTTGTGTTGGTGAAGACCGGAAAGGTTCAGGGTGTCAAAGGAGATATGGAAGTAGACACGTTACTCGCCATATCAGCAAACAAGGCGTAATGCACTGTTCTGCTTTTTAGTGGACTTTTCGCGTGACAAGAATGCAATCCAAAAATTCGTACACAAGCATCCTGAAGGCGACAGTTTCGCTATATACGCGAACGCTCCCAACCGACCCAAAAATGCCCCCAAAGATGCAGCAGGAACGCTCACAGTGAACCACCTAAGAAGGACAGATGACGGAAAAGGAAAAGTACAAAGCGTAGAATGTTGCACCATCTCCTCATCCAAACCCAGACATAGATAACCGTCCCATCAAACATTGCAAAGTTCCAAAGGGGGGTATCAAACTTCAAGCTCGCTCAACCAGTGTTTAACAACCGTCTTCCCCTCCTCGAAGCTCTTCCTCGCCATCCGCACAATAATCGCCGCATGGCTGTGGTGCACGTTATGGATATGCACCGGATACTTGCGCCAACCAACATCATCCAGCGCCTGGATCATAGCAAACTGATCCGGCGTCAGCGCCAGCGTCGGGAACTCCGGCTGCCTCCTCTGCACCTGCATCCTTGGCGTCGGTGTCGGTGTCGCGCTCTCCTCAACGCCACTATCATCCTCCGACGCCGACTCCTCCACCCCCACCTTCTCCCTAGAGGAAGAAAAGCTCCTCCTCGACGACCCCGTCTCCACCTCACTCCCCTCCGGCAAGTACTCCTGGCTCTGCGCATTATTCACGTTCTCATACACATCCTCCGCCGTCCTCCTCGCCTCCCTCACCATCAGCGGAATCCGATACACCCCGGCGCCAATGCCCAGCCGCCCCTGCTCGTGCAGCCGGATGCGCTGCCGGCTGCGCACGGACTGCACCCCGCTGTTGAGGAGGAACAGCACGGAGCCGATGGGGATGAAGACGATCAGGAAGGCCATCAGCGGGATGCGCGTGAGCGCCAGACGGCTGGAGATGGCGAGGCGCTGGTGGAAGGCGGGGAGCTGGGCTTCGGGGTCTTTGGCGGAGACCGGGGTGTCTGGATCGAGAATTGTCGGCGCGTAGCCCTTCAGGTAGTTTATCTTGATGGCGGAGAGGTCGTTGTACGGGTCGACGCGGGAGATGGCGGTGGTGTAGAAGACGGCGGAGCGGTCGTTGACGATGTTGGCGTAGAGACTGCGGTGCTTGAAGCGCGCGAGCGCCTGGATGAAGATGCTGGAGGGGTCGGCGAGGACGGAGAGGAGGGGGCGGCCGGTGTCCCGGAAGGTGTCGATGGTGAAGAGTTGGCGGCCGGAGGTGGAGAGGGTGCGCGCGCCGAGGACGTTCCAGATGTGGTTGTGGAAGCCGAGGAGGGGGGTGCGCACGCCGAGGTGGGGGGTTGCGAAGGTGGTGAAGTTCTGGGGGTATGGTTGTTAGTTGTGGATTGGAGGACGGCCTGGGAGCAGTGGGAAAGACGTACGATGGGTTCTAGCTTGTCGAACCAGCCTTTGTGATAGAGCAGACCAATGGCATATCTGGCGACCAGTCCACCAAGGGAGTATCCAATGACACTCAGCTTCCGCACTCTGTGCCCGTTCCTCGCCAGCTGTTCCAGCTCCTCCTCAATCTCCGCCGTGACGCGCTCGCCGCCCAGTTCAATGCCATCGTATGTGAAGCTGCCGGAGTTGCGCTTGGCGACGAGAATATGCAGGCGGTCTTCGGAGTACTTCTCTCGCAGGGAGGTAGCGAGGTAGTTTAGATGTTTGGGGTTTCCCCAGAGCCTGTGTCACAGTGATGTTAGCAATGCTAGCGTACCCAGGGCCACGATGCTCGCCAATCTGCCCTTGAACGCGCTTGCAGGCGGCGAGTGGCGTAGCGAAGCGTCAGCCATGCCTTGTTGAAGCTTACCCGTGTACAAGAACGCAAAGGTGGTCTGCTCCGTTCGAGTTGATTGTGTCTATCTCTTCCATTCCTTTGTCGCTGACGATGGAGGTGTCCAGAGCGCTGGAGAGATCGAAAGGGAGCGTCATATGTGAGAAGCCGCCGCCTGGGAGCCCGGCGCGGGAAGACAAGGATCACGGCGGGACAAAAGCCGCTGCGCCACAGGGACTGGAGTGAGGCGCGTTTGCAAGGGACGGACGTGCGATGGGAATACTTGAGAGCTCAGCAACGAGAGACAGCAGCAATGAAGGAAGCGCTGGCCAGCGGTCAAGAATAAATATCAATCAAGGGAGGCACTGCAACTGGAAAGCGGGAAAGCGGTTTGAACACCGTCACACGAGACCTGCGTTAGTCTTCCTACAAAACGCGAGTACGTCAAGGACAGAATTCCTCATGCTTTTCCTGCGTAGGTGGACGCTCCAATTCTGGCTTGCATGAGCCGTATGCAGACAATCATCGTCACTTGAAGATCTGCGGCGACTATCACGCTTTCATCCCAGCCTCACTTGCGGGCCGGCATCCCTTCTTGCAGTAGCGCCGCTACCATCACCACTCTGATCTCGAGACAGTCTTGCATGCTGTAGACAGTGCTTGACTGATGTGTTATCGTCCTCGATACATGCAGTACGGATTGTGTCAATCAGTGCTCAACTCAGGTTCAGTTGAGAGACGATTTCGTAGACTTTCTGATCGCTATTCCGAAGTTTGCTACATACAACTCTGAACTGTCTCTTCATGACAACATCCACACTTCGTCAACATGTTTTCTACGAGTGGCTTATTCAAAAGCATCACCTGTCCAAACGGCGACAGGTGCCGGCTACCCAACTGCATATTCTCACATACACTGCCTGCCAAAAAGAATGAGCAGTTGGAAGTGCCAGCGTCACAGCTGCAGAGAGATGCCGACACAGATGATGACGCGTTTACACAAAACGCACATCACAAAAGAAGAAAGCTGGATGATGGCACGAAGGCAGCCTCGCTAACAGAGGAGCATTTGCGCCCTACAAAGCCGGAGCAAAAGCCGGAGCAAAAGCCTTTCGTAGGTACTTTGCCTTCAAACAAATCAGATGTTCCAACTCGGCCACTGTCAGCAACCCGCAGTCAGCTAGGAACAGTCACGAACAAAGGTCAGCCCATTGCTGGAAGCAACACATCTCATCCATCCTCTACGTCCCTCAGAGCAGAGCAACACCCAGCTAGGAATGCAGTGATAAGGCCTCTCGAAACAGTTTCGAAACGGGTCTCCCCGCCTCCAAGAGGGCTTCACAGTAAACACAAGCTTGGCAAGTCTACGAACGCAAGTAAACCAGAAATCAAAGAATCACTTAATCCGCGGCTTCTGGCCCAAAGTCCAGCCGGTCATGATGTCCGAACAGTATATTTGAAGAATCTACATGCGGGTATGGTGCGGCTGAACGAAGAAGTTTTAAAACACTCAGATCCCACTATCAAGTCCCTCCACCTAACAGACAACGAGCTGATCAAAGCCGCTCTCGACGAAGAAGAAAGGATGGCACGAGAGCAATTCGCCGTCTACGGCAACGTCATCAAGCTCCGAATGGTAGCCTACAAAAAGATGAAGATCGAAGACTGGGCCAAACTCCGCACGCAACTACAAGCAGAAAAGCAAAAGGGCAACGCAGACCCCAAAGCACACCCTCCACCCATCGAAACCGGCCTCACTCCCGCAGAGGAGGTGCTAATGCTCCCCCGTCTCATCGCCGACCAGAAAAACCTCGCCAACTACGGCTACGTCACCAGCCCCCCGACTGACTCTGAGATCCAGGCGGCCCGCGAGGGCGTCGACAGCGCCGGCGGCTGGGAAGTGTGTGACCGCTGCAAGACCCGCTTCCAAGTCTTCCCGCATCGTCGACAAGACGATGGCGCGCTCACAACTGGAGGTACATGTACGCATCATTGGGGCAGATCTTACACACCGAAATACGACCGCACGGACGCCACGCAGGGCCGCAAGGGGGCCACGTACAGCTGCTGCAACGAGCCAGTGGGCAGCTCGACGGGGTGCACGACGTGCCCGACGCACGTGTTCAAGATATCGGAGGCGAAGCGGCTGGCGCTGGTGCTGCCGTTCATAGTCACGCCGGCGAACCCGAACGTGAGCGGGGAAAAGGCGGTGGCGTTTGATTGCGAGATGGGTTATACGACGTACGGGCTCGAGCTGATCCGGCTGACGGCCGCGTCGTGGCCGGACGGGAAGCCTCTGATCGACGTCCTGGTCAGGCCGCTGGGGCACATTCTGGACCTCAATTCGCGGTTCTCGGGCATCTTTCCGGAGCACTTTACCAACGCTCTGCCGTACGACTACTCCGACGCTGCTCCACCACCTCCTCCAGTCACCGGCACGGCTAATGGAAACATCTCTCCCGCAACACCCCAACAACTCCGCATCGTCCCCACCCCCGCCGCCGCGCGCTCTCTCCTCCTCTCGCACATCGCGCCCTCCACCCCGCTGATCGGCCACGCCCTTGAAAACGACCTCAATGCCGTCCGCCTCGTGCACCCCACCCTTATCGACACCATCCTCCTCTTTCCGCACCCGCGCGGTCTCCCGCTGCGCTACGGCCTCAAAATGCTGGTGAAGCAGCACCTGCAGCGCGACATCCAGACGGCCGGGGCGGCCGGCCACGACAGTCTGGAAGACGCGAGAGCAACTGGTGACCTCGTGCGCTGGAAGGTGGGAAGGGAGTGGCAGAAGTTGAGGCAGGAGGGGTGGACGGTGAGGGAGGGGGCGTTCTATCCACCGCTGCCGCCGGGTGAGCCGGGGTTGGGGGAGGGTGGGGGGAAGCCGGCGGAGTTGCCGCCTTATGGTGGGGGCCAGGGGTTGTTAGGGTCCAAAGGGCGGAAGAAGAAGAGAGGGATCGGGCAGGTTGATGGGGCGGGGGAGACGGAGGATGAGGCTGGATGATGTCGTGAGGGGGCTGAATGGATGGACTTGTGTTGGGACATTCGCTGTACTGGTTGTTGAGCTCGGGATATATGCAAGGCCTTTAACTCTTGCACTGAGGCCATTCTGGATATGTATACTAGACATCCACACGAAGCCTAAACGATGGTGCTGCATCACAGTGGCATCTCCGTTCCATGTTCTCAGAGTCTGACTCCACCCTCGTCCTGTGAGACGTCCGACCAAACAATCGACCGTCCATCGTCGCTAATGGCAATGCCTCCACTAGTGCGATGCTCGTTTTCCGATACAAGAGACCATTCACTCCCCGTTTCACCAGCCATAAAATCGTGGTCACTGTCCTCTGATCCGTCCTTGCGCCTATTCTCCCCCCACCCCAAACCCCTAGTCAACCTAAATCTTAGGGGTTGCGGTCGGGGTTGGTAGAAGGCTTTCGAATTGGTCTCACGGTTTGGTTCGTCGACACGCTTGACCCGACTGACTTCCCTGCTCCGGTCCGCTTCCTTTATCTGGCCGTCTTTCTCAGGCGCACGCATTGACTTAAGTGTTCGTATCCTGACCTCTTGACCTGTGACGTCGCGCGCCATCTCCTCTGCCAGAATCGGGCGGGAAGCGCAGAAGCATATTTGTCGCGCAGGATGGTGCGGCGGTGGACGGCGAGGTGGTCGAGGTCCGGCAAGCGGCCGTCACAGTGCTCGCAGATGGCGGGGTGGGAGGTTGCCATTTCGTGCTGTTGGTAAGCTCTGAGACTCCCGAAGAGTTGTTTGCAGACTCAGCATATGACGGTGCAACGCCAACGCGGCATGGTTGTTTGCGGTGGCGGAGACGGAATGATTGAAATGGTAAGATTTGGTAGTGAAGGTGCACGGGACGGTCGTGTATGGAGTGCTCTTGTGTCTTGGAGAGTGGAGGATGCGACAGAGTTATGGAAGGAGAATGAAGAAATTGTCTTATTGGAAAGGGAACATTGCGATCTTTTATTTATAAGGCTCTGTCAAAGCGCAGATGCACAATTCCACCAAGTCTGGGAGGTGTGGAGTTGGACATTGTGGTTCAACGGTCTTGAACCGTGGATCCAGAACCAACGGCTTCGCACCCCACACGTTTGCGGAGCACCCAACTGACACGTAATATACCGATCTTTAAAAGACTCTATCTGTGGATGGCCAGACTGTAGCGTTTGGACAATACCTCCAAGCAGCTCAACTCTGTTGCGTCTCCCGAGAGTTGGGTTCGAGACTTTTACTTCCACTATCGTGAGGAATGGCATCTTGAGGAAACCTAAGGCTATGCAACCCAGTAACTGGATTTTACCACTCTGGACCTCCTCGTGTTGGGGTGTTGAGCAGAGCCAAACCGTCTGTGAGCTCCCTGAAGACGCTGAGTTCGTCTTACTACCACTTGCTTTTCAGAGTTGGTCGTGATATCCGGCTACCGCGTGAGAACTCCGTCGAGAGGAGCAACTTTCCCTGACGCGGGAGTAGTATGTTCTATTTCCTGATCGAATGGAGGTTCGGAGAAACTACCTTGACCCAAGGAAGGATCATTGAGTTTATCAATAACACTTCGAGTCGCTCGACGGTGTCTCACGTCGCCTCAGTGGTCAGCGCGTCCAGTGCCTGCATTGATTCCTCCACCTGATCAGAAGGCTTCTGCGCAGAGAACGTTCGCTCAACGCCATTCACTGCCTTTGCGGCTTGCTTCTTGTTTGCTAATATCGCGCGTCTGTGGCCTCGACTCTTGACATGGTTTGTCCAATCGCTCTCGGTTACAGCGACCATATTACAGACATCGCAAACCTTCCTCTGCCATACGTCCCTGTTTTGGCTCAGATCCTCTCTCTTGGGTGTCAGGAGCTCCTGGGCCGCAGGTGATAGACTGCTCGGATCTGGCAACTCAGCGCCTTCCAGAAAGTTTGTTGTCAAGCTGATAGCTGGATCTTGCACCACGTCCTGCCAATGTTCCAGATCTGTCCCGTCAAGGAGGAACATCTGGCCTGCCTCTTCAGCATCCCGAATTGAGTTCAACAGCTTTATCCGGATCCAGCGTACTTGCCGTTTAGCGTACTGTCTGGTTGCGGCCTTAGTCTGTTCGACGGCCTGTTCTCTGAGCTTCCTGAGATCAACTTCTGAAGCGGTACCCAACTTCGTTGCCATCTGGTAAGCTTCGAACTCTTTGTAACCGATTGACACCCAGATACCGCGAGTTCTGTCAACTTCGCTTCCCGCTTCGTTTTGAGCACGCAGAAAATCGTCAAGAGTCTTCAATTCAGGCATCAAGCCATTCTCAATCATCTTGTCTACGCGTGTGTCAAGCCGGGAGCGTAATGTATCAGGTGCAGCATGAATCCAGAGTAGCAACGTTGAATACCTCATGCTTGAGTCACTTTCAGACGGTATCTCGTAGTCAGAACCGTCTCCCTGGCCGTTAGCAATATGCTTTGCGTGCTTGTTCAAGCTCTGTTCCTCGTAAATCTGCGATGCTTTTTTCCCTGTGTTGAGCCAGATCTCCAGTGATCGCTGTATCTTGCGCCTATCATTTGGATGCCAACGGTTCGCCATGATTGGGTCTACCTCTCGTAGCTTTGCCAATATTGTTTCTGTGGATTCTTGTAGGATAGGCCATTGTCGATCAGTCTCGTTGGAGGATACTTCTCCATTGACCGGCTTACTCTCCTGGTCTGCCAGATGATCGCGAAAAAGTAATGATTGCGTGTAGTAATGTGTACCACCAACCAGTATAGGCAGTCCTCCACGGTTATGAATCTCGTCAATCTATTTGACTCTCGTGGTCAGTGCCTGGGCTGGGCCGGTCCTGCGCTCCGACAAACCTATACATACCACGCTACGCGCCTTGTCAACGAATCTGCCGACTGTCCATGTTGGTTTCCCTAGGCCTATACAGCCCAGAAGATGATGTGGTATACCATTGCGTTCTTCTGCCAGTATTTTATTTGTGATGATCGGGAGACCGTCATACATCTGCATGGCGTCCCCATTAATTATCTCGCCGTTGAAGCGAGTGGCTAGCTCCACGGCAAGCTGTCTGCTGTGGTAAGTATGCCGTCAAAGTATCAAGACTCACGATCCATACCTGCGACTTGCCTGTGCCTGTCGCGCCGACGATGGCGACCAACGGCTTTTGCAGCGGTCTTCGTGCCATCTTCGCGCACGTTGATACAAGCCTCACTTTACGCAGCATTCATGAGGGATGTTGTATGGTCTCGTATATCAAATCACTGAGCTTTCGGAAGGTGAACGAGAAAGGCGGTGGAACAATTCTGCCAAACGCGCTCGACGCGTCATAGCACGAACATGTGAGACAACATCGAGGACAACCTTGAAGGAATGTCTCTGCCACGTCCACTCAGATATCTAAGATCATGGCAGGCTCAGAAGCCAATGGGGATGCAATCACGCCGTCGATCAAGGTGAAGGCGCTGAATTACTCCTTTCCGGATGGCAGCAACGGCCTATACAATGTAAACCTCGAACTCCCGCCAGGCAGTCGAACGCTTCTCATCGGAGGTATGTATCCAACACGCCCATACTTGTTCAGAGGCTAAGTCATATCGTAGCGAATGGCGCGGGTAAAACCACGCTCCTCCGCCTCCTCTCCGGCAAGCGCATGGCTCCAAGCGGCAGCGTCAGCATAGCCGGCGTAGATCCCTTCAAAGACGGCCTCGAAGGCGTCACGTATCTCGGCGTCGAGTGGGTGCTCAATCCCATAGTACGGACAGATATCGACGTACCCACGCTACTCTCCTCTGTAGGCGGAGACTACTACAGTGACCGACGGGACGAGTTGGTGTCAATACTGGATGTCGACCTCGGCTGGAGAATGCACGCTGTATCAGATGGCGAAAGACGCAGAGTCCAGCTTGCAATGGGTCTCTTACGGCCGTGGACGGTGCTGCTCCTTGATGAGATTACGGTAGATCTGGACCTTCTCTCGCGAGCCAATTTCCTCAACTTCCTGAAGCGCGAGACGGAAACGAGACCGTGTACCATTGTCTATGCAACGCACATACTTGACAACCTGGCAGAGTGGCCCACGCATCTCGTGCACATGAGCTTAGGAAAGGTGAAGGAGAAGGGCGATATGGGAAAGTTCGACATTCAAATGGAGCAGGTTGGCCGAAGTGGGAACAGCCAGTTGGGCGAGATTGTGCTCAAGTGGCTGAAGGAAGATCTGGCGGAGAGAGGTCCTCGCAACGGGCAACGTAGTGAAGGGAAGACGTACGAGTCACAGGAGGGGATAGGAGGGTATGGGCTGGAGAAACGCCCAAGCCCATAGTCAGCCTCGTAATGTGTCGGTATACTGATCAACTCAGTTTTCAGCCCTATATAAGCGAAAACAGACTCTAATGAAAATATCCGGACAAAACTAAATTACACTTCGTACTCTGGCGAATATTAATCCAAGACCCGACGCATCAATACCCGACTGGCTCCGATGAACCGCAGATATAACTCCTTCTTTTCGTAGAGGAACATGGTGGAAATGTATGGGATGTCATACAGGTTTAGCAAAGGTGTCATCGCTTGCTCTATTGGAAGTTAGCGAGGTATCATCATTGCACAAAGAGCGATTATCACTCACGATCCAGATCGCGAATACCCCGTCCGCTTTTCGGAACATGCGCTGGTACATCCTCGCCTTCGGCTGCTGGAGATGCGCTCGGTAAAGGCAGAAGCTCGAGCGGTTGGTCAAGCTCGGTCACAGCGCCATTCGCTTTTCGCTTCTCCAGTATTGTCCTGCAAGAAGCGGTGTTAGTCGTGCTCTTCGAACACAACAATCCATGTCGGTATCGCGTTAGAGACACACCCGTCGATTTCGTTCTTCTCAGCCTGTTTTCCGTTCAACCCTCTCAGAATCAAGCCCTTCATTTTCTCGCACTCATGTGTCATTCGCTCAACATGTTTTAGCACCCCGAGCGCCAGTTCCCTTTGGTCCTGAGGCTCTCCAGGCTTTGGGCTCCACAGTTCCATCTCGTCCCGTCCGTTGATGTTACTGAGCTCGTGTGGCATAACCTCGATCAACGGGCGAGATAACCTTGGTTGTGGCTGATGATGTAACTGTGATTGCAATTGCGGCTGAGATTGTGGCATTGCCAAAGGCACGGCATTGCTGCGGGGGATAGGCGGCATTCCCATGTTCATTGGCCTCATCATAGGAGGAGGGGCGTAAACTGGTGCAGATGTTGGAGGTCCTGCCCTCCGTCCTCTTCCGACAGGGCCATGGCCAGGGCGTGCATACGGTGGCTGTCTCCAGTCTTTCTGCTCTACCGCACGCTTATTGGCTCTGGCTGCGGCTGGGAATGGATGACGGTTGCCT
>JAKLMF010000022.1:10856-38964 GCA_022813555.1 Botryosphaeria agaves | reverse complement strand
ACATCGTTTCGATGAATCACATCCACTGAGATGTCGTACAAATCCAAACTCCAGAGCCTCTTGCTACATGACGCCAGCATCTTTACAAGCTGATTGGTTTAATGGGATAGCGACAAGGTCCTCACGAACATGGCCCGCATCGCACCATGCCTCATCCTTCAAGGCGCGCGCCATCGAAAGCACGAATCAAGGTCAGAATTGTCGTCCATTGGGTCGAGGCATTGTGAGGGAGCATGGATACGCTGAAGGACATGGCTGATACTTAGGCGCTTCGCGACCATCCAATCAGCGTCGAGGTGGATGCGCTGGACGGGGCTCTGGAACAAGAACACCTCATGTCCTGCTACACAACCCAAACTGTTGAGCCTCGAGGTAGAGAAGAAGGCCGTGCAGCGGTTGCAAGTGCATTGCTTGCTCAAGAAACTGCAAGACAGCCCGATACATTTGGTGTCACGTGATGCTCCATGATGACCCAATGTTGTCTGCAAAGAGGCGGTGTTGTGTACAAACAGGCTATGTTGTCTCCAAGCAAGAGCGCTGCTCCAATATCCCACAGCTCATAGCTTGCCCCTCCGTGATTCAACCGCGTCCCTCAGGTGCTTGATAACCTCACTCGGATCACTCGCTTTGAACACTGCGCTGCCAGCCACAATGACATTTGCCCCAGCATCGGCAGCCTGATCGATCGTCTTCTCAGACAGACCTCCGTCTACCTCGATCTGCAGATCCGGATACTTCTTCCTTAGCGCCTGCACTTTGGGCATCATATCAGCCATGAAGGACTGCCCGCCGAAACCCGGCTCCACCGTCATGATGAGGACCATCTGCCAGTTGTCCGTCAGTCCAATGCGGGTGTATCTGACACTTGACTAAACTTACATCCGGCTGCTCTTCCTTCTCGGGGTTCTCCAAAATCTCCCATAGAACGTCGACCGGGGTCTTCGGCTTAAGAGCTATGCCGGCCTGCATGCCCTGCTCATGGATGAATCTTATGAGCTCCTTGGGACTGGTCTTCTTGTCGGAGGTTTCGAATGGCGAGTCGGCTGCGGTAGAGGAGACGGCGGCTTCGTAGTGGAAGCAATAGAGGTCGCAGCCGACTTTCTTGAATTCTTTGACCCATTTCTTGGGCTGTGACAGATGCAATAGAGCAGGGAGTTAGCTTGTGAATGCTCTTGAGCACGTAAATGCATTATGAAATCAGAGTTTCGAATTGAAGGAAGAGAATGCTAGGAAACGCGAATGAAATGCTAACTTGGATTCCGAATGAATTGCCTCCGTACGGTCCCGAAAACTGGATCACGGAGATGAAACAGAGAGACTCGACAGTGGCTTGCAAAGAAGGTTCAAGCACTACACAGTCTTGGGGCTAATATACTAATGCGAGAAGAAATTCTGGCTTAATACATGAAGAAATTATATCCACCTCTGCAATCATCATATGGCAATCAAACGTCCCTTTCCCATACGCACTCTTCGGCCGCTCAACCTTCTGCCTGATCTTCTCCACCACAGGCGGTCCGAAAGTCAGGTTCGGCACGAAATGGCCGTCCATGATATCCACGTGGAGCCAGTCGGCGCCATGGCGCATTGTAGCGACACAAGCATCTCCGAAGGCCGCGAAGTCTGCGGATAGAACTGACGGCGCTATTATTGCTGGAGGAGACATCGTGAGACGAGCAGAGCTGGATTGTGGTGGTTTCAACAAATCCACGAATAAGATAAATGTTTGGTTCCACTATCAATTTGAAGCCGTGTTTTGAGCTGTCAATGCTGTGATGTGGGGTTCAGCGGAGCTCGACGGATCGTCATCGGACTTTCAACTCTTGCATGCTTGCAGCTTTCCATCCTCATTTTCTGAAGCATATGTTGTCGAATCGTAGATTGAAACTTGACCTATGGACATGTTACGCCACCATATGCTCAGGCTCAATGCTATCATTCATCGTGTAGTCCCTCTATCTGTACATCCCCCACACAACCCCCCTTAGAAGTCAAACTCCTTCCTAAAAACTTCCACATCCATCCCCGGTACCACCAGATCCCCCAAATCCCTCCTCCCCATCTGACTAAACACCCTCCTGAGCGTATCATACAGATTCGTGCTCGTGTTCTGATACAACACCTCATCCAGCCTCCGTTCATCCACCCCACTCCCATCCCCCCCTCCCACCAACTCCCTCGCCTTCTCCCTGCCCTCCCGCTCCACGACCTTATGCATCGCCAACGCTCCCAGCAAATGCTGCGCCGCCTCCGGATAAACCCCGATATTAATACAACTGACCCCCAAATTATACCGTGCCCTCACGAAATTCGGCCGCAGCGCCAACGCGCGCTCATACGCGTCGATGGCCTCCTCGCTGCGGCCCGAATTCGCCAGCGTGGCGCCGAGCCGGTTCCACAGAAGGTGCAGCTGGTCGCTAGCGTTCGTGGTGCCGGACTCGGTGCTGGCGAGCGCGGCGCCGAAGCAGTCGACGGCTTTGTCGTACTCCTCCGCGCCGTAGAACAGCACGCCCAGTCCGACCTGGACGTCCGGGTCCATCTGCTCGCCCGAGGGGCTCAGCTGCGCGGCCTCGATGAACAAGTTCGTCACCTTCTCGTGCAGCAGGTGCCGGTCGGTGAAGCCGATGTCGGCGTCGTTGGAGAGCGGGCCGGTGATGAGCGAGGGGTATTTGGTGGCGAGCCAGCGCTCGAGCGTGCGGTAGGCGGTGCTGTCGTAGCCCTCGTTGGTGTAGGAGACGGCGAGGCCCATGAGGGCTTCGAGGTTCGACGGGTCGAGCTTCAGCGCCTGCTCGAGCGCGCGGATCGCGGGGCTCTCCTTCTCGTTCTGGGCTTGCGCGGCGCCGAGCTTGACCCAGGCGTCGACGTGCCGCGGGTCCTTCTGCACCGCGGCTTCGAAGGCGAGCGCGGCGAGCGAGAGGTTGCCGCCTTCGTTCATTATACGGATGCCCTCCTCGAATGGGTTGCTGACGTCCTTGAAGAGGCTGTCCTCCTCGAACATGTAGTCGCCCAGCTGTGGATCTCGATAAGTGCTTTGGTTGTTGAGGCTGTCGAAGCCCTCCCAGTCGCCGAGGTCGCCCATGTGCATGCCGTCCACAAAGTTCTCGTCGTCGACGAGTTGCCTGGCGTGCGCTGTCTCAGCCTGGATGCCCCGCCATATACTCTCGAAGTCTCCGAACTCATCAGTCTCGGTAAGGGGTTCCACAGACCTGTCTAGCCCGTTCAACTCCGCCTCTATCGCCGCATTCGCTTCCGCGTCCAGAGCGTCGAGGTTCATCTGGTCCGTCTCCATCGCCTTGAACTGTGCCTCCCAGTCTTGATCGTCGAGCTCCACCATCCGCGATTTGCCTTTCCCCTCCATTTGCACCGGCTGCTGATAGCTCATCGGGCTGTACGGCCGGTTCATCATGCCCATGCCCATGCCACCCATACCGTAGTTCATCCCCATAGGCCGCTGATACCCGATCATACTGCTAGGTGTGCTGAGTGCGGGACTTGCTGTTCTTGCAGCGCCATTCGCTTGTGTCTGCTGATACCGTGCGAACTCTGCTGGATTGAAGCCGCCCATCTTCGGTCCCTGGAAGGCTGCCTCCATCCTCGCTGGTGCTTCAATGCCGGGATCGAAATCTGCCGCCCAAGCGGAAGAGCCGTTTGCTTGTGAGGCTTGCTCCAGTTCTCTCCGCATCTGTTCCATGGCGAATGGCGAGGCAAGACCGGGGGCCTGTGGCATCTGATTCGGCTGCTGAAGGAACTCGTCCATCATCTGTAGGGTTCACGGTCAGCTCTAATGTATCCAGGCCATGATCGCAGCCTTCAGGTGTGCAGCAAGAGCCAACACCCCCGGATTGAACCACACCAGCGCAGAAGAAGGTCACATACATTGTCTTGCGGGCCCATCGCCTGACTCCTCATACCCTCCTGCAGCCCACCGGGCCCTCGCCCTACTAACCGATCTCTTTGTAGCGACTTGTCATCCTGTACATGCTTCGTAAACTGGCTCAAAGGGTTGGCTGCGGTCGAGCACTCCGGGCCACCAAGGAAGGACATGGTTGGGTTCGTATGCAATGGGTAGATGTGAAGGTACCGATCGCAGTATTTGATTCAATAAAACCACCAGACAGGATACACAAAAACGGCAAAACAAGTTTGAGATATGTAGGAGCGCAACTGCGGATGCAGTGTCTTTGATGTGAACGTGGGGCGGAAAGCCGACGGGAAAGTCGGCGGACTTGATCACCTCGGCAAGGGTCCAGTTTCACGAGCAGATATATGTAGAAGAAAACGACAGGTCCAAGTATGTGGCCAAGTTTGGATGTACCCGTTTGGGATGGATCGACTACGCACAGTGTTTGGGCTGGCGTGTGTTGCAGAATCTAGGTTCACGGGCTTTTATCTTTGCATTGCTGGATCTCATGTTGGGAAACCATGTTGCTTTCTCTGGTGGCATGACACTGAGTCGCGACGGTATCGAATGGGAACATAGTCTCACGCGAAAGGCTACACGTTGTTTCAGAGAGCGGTGATTGAGACTCCATCCGTAGACCTTCTACCAATGATTTTATACAGTAACTGCACACAACCAGAAACCTAAGAAATGACACGGACGAAGAAGAAGACAACGACGCCACGCCGATCGAAAAGGCCCAATCGCCGCAGACGGCAGAAACCGTGAGGACATCCGCTACATTATGCTATCTCAGCCCACAACCCTATCCTCTCACGGGAGCTTGTTCTGGTTGGACGAGTGGCTGAAATCCACCCTCAACCTGCGTCCGTAGACCTCCTTGTCCTTGAGCTGTGCCATGGCCTTCTCAGCGCTTGCAACGTCAATGAAGTCTGCGTGCGCGAAACCTCTTGGCTGCCCAGACCGTCTGTCGATGGCAACTCGGACGTCAAGCACGTTGCGGATCTCACGGAAGAGGTCGTTGAGATCCTTGTCAGACATCTCGAATGACATGTTACCGATGAAAAGCGTCTTGGTGGGTCCGCTCATTTGGCGCTGCCTGTTGTCGGGGCCCCTCAAGTTACCACGTGCCCTGTGGAACTGAACCGCTAGGCGGCGGCCTTCGAAGACTTGCTGGTTCATGTTCTCAATAGCGGCTTGTGCAGCTTGGACGGTCTCGAACTCGACATAACCAAATCTGCAAACTAACGTCAGCTACTTGTTCGTCATACATGGCTATCACGATGAGGATCCTTCATTACCCTTTGCTCAGGCCCCGAACGTCGTATACGATCCTGGTGTTCTTGACGGGGCCGAATCTGGCGAACTCCTGTTCCAGAGCCTTCTCTGAGACTTCGAAGAAGAGGTTGCCGACATAGATGGTAGGGCTCGGCTCTCCAGGAGGGGTAGGGCCCTCCCTCTGGTTGTCGCGGCCAGCACCGAACATCCCAGCAGCGGAGGAAGCAGCACCGGAGACAGAGTTGGCCACGCTCCGAGCGCTCTCGCTAGCGGAGTGGGCGGCGTCAGAAGCGGTTGCCTTGATGGTGTCGATCGTGGATGAGGAGGAGCGAGAGTGCTCGGCCTGTGCCTCTCTCTCAGACCTCGAAGGCGACTCCGTTACCGTCTCATCCGTCACCGTTGCGGCGCTGGGCGGCGCAGAGTCATTGCTGGCGAACCTTCGCTGGAGCGGCAACGCTGCACGCTGCTGCCTTGACAGAAACGCCGAAGGGGTGCATGTGGTTATGGAACGGGGCTTGGAGAAGGATGCGGATGGCGAGGACAGCGCCCTGAGCGCACTGCGACGGAGGAAAGACCTGTGAGGCATCAATCAACACCTGTGCTACGATGCGATCCATGCTAGATGATGCTTACATTTTGTGAGAGCGGGTAGAGTGTTTGTGTGTCTTGAGTGGGATGGACGTGAGTTTGTGGAAGGGGTGCTGCAAAAGTCAAGAAATCTGCAGATGGTCAAGGCGACTCGGTTCACGCTAGCTTGTGATTGGCCGGCCCGTGATCAAAGTACCATCATCTCAATCGCGCCCGCCACAGCATGCTGAATCACCATTGAGAGATTGATTGAACGTCTTCCAATGGAATTCTCTGTAATGCAAAATTTGCCAAAGACAGCGACATCCTGCGCTGAACCAACACAGAACTCCAAAATGCACGTGTGAAATGCCGGTTCCAACTCCGAATGATCCCAACCCAAACAACCACATCGACAAGCCCGCACGTTAGATTTACAGAGCCATCCAGCGCAAGATGGCTGTCTATACCTTCTTCATCTCCGCGCCCTCAGCACTCTCCCTCCCGCCGCAGGTGCGGCTGGCGCCATATTCTCCTTCTTCGTCGCCGCCGCTTTCCTGCCCACATTGCTCGCCATGCCCGCGACCTTGCTCACGATCCCCTTCTTTGCAGGTGCCGCCTTCTTCTTCGATACGATAGTCGTACCGTTACTAGTATCTGACGCATTACTCTCGCCGCTCACTGTCCTGCCCAGCGCTGCTCCGGATGCTTGCGAAGCGATTGGTGCCGCAGCTCGTTTCCCTCTTCCTGCAGCGGTGGTAGTTGCTGGTGCCGTAGATGCAGGTACTGCTCCCGGCTGAGCTTGTCTACTCGCTGCTCTTGGCCCAGCCTTGGACAGGGCTGCCGCTGCGGCCGCAACAGATGCATTGGGCTTGAGTGGAGACACTGGTCGTGCGAGGTAAGACTTCGGCGGTGATGGAGACATCTTGACTGGCGAGCGAGGCAGTGTGCGTGAGTTGTGTGACTTTGGAGATAGTACTGAAGGTGCAAGTTTTTTCGAAGCGGCGCGTCCAGCACGGCTGTTCGCTGTAGTCACTGCGGTCTTCGCGCGCTTCTTCGGGACGTCAAGGTCGAGGCCAACATTCTCCTTATCCGAGATGTCATTACTGGAAATCGCGTTAGCACATATGCGGGTCTTATCCATTGAAGTAGCTTACCTGTGACGCTTGACGCCTCGCGGATGCGTGCTCGGAGCTACTAGTTCCGCCGCAGACTTCGCTTTGCTAACAGGCTTCGATATCTGGGCTTTGGTCTTCGGTGGATTGGCTTGCTCAGAGTACTTGTTGATTAACTCCTCGATATTGACGGATCGAAGAGCTTGTGGGATTCGATTAACGCGCATCTCTAGTCGCGATCGTAGTCCTTGCGCATGCAGCGCATATTGTGCTCGAAGCTTCCTCGCCCTTTCCGTAACTGCGACGCGCTTTAGTGATGACACGTGATAACACTTGGAGTGACTGACTTTCTAATTGCAAATTGTCGATAATAGCTTGCTTTTGCGCCAGCGTAATCGTAACTTTCCGTTTCATGGGACTCCTCTCCGGTGTTCTTGCAGGGCTTCCAGACTTTGTAGGAACTGTTACTGCGGGTGCTGGACGAGATCCCACATCTGATGTGGACATCTCGGACGATTTTCGTTTTCGGGAGCATTGTGGAGGCATTGTTTCAACGTGCAGAAACAGGATAAAGCTATTAGAGTTTGCGATACGGAACGCGCGCAGTCGTGGTTGAGGCGCCTGTGGAGGGTGATGATGCTCCAAAGTAAACACAGGATGCGGCTCTGCGGACGCGGCCCATGATTATCCGAAACGCGCCAAGACAGCTCGTTCACGCATGAAGCATCAAGCTCCGTCACCTGTCTTTGCCTGAGTACACAAAGGAGTGACTGCTTTGCCATTTACCAACACCGTTTCCAAGACATCAACCCACAAAACCTCCTATATCCTCCCTCAATCTACTCACCTCAAACTTTACGACTCAGCCGCCAAGATGGGGTTAGAAGCGACCATGATAGTGTGAGTCCAGTGGCCACGCAGGGCGGCGTCACTGATTTGTGAGCGATATACTGACTTGCACAGGGTTGACAACAGCGAGAGCAGTAGAAACGGCGACTATGTGTAAGACGCTTTAGGTTGTCAAGCGAGATATCTCTGACGTTTCTCAAGACCTTCCAGATTCGAGGCGCAAGCCGACGCCGTCAACCTCATCTTCACCGCAAAGACAGGAGCCAATCCAGAGTCATCCGTAGGGCTGATGAGCATGGGTGGCCAAGGTCCGGAAGTCCTCACTACATTAACGACGGACCAGGGGAAGATACTGGATGGCATACACCGGACAAAGATAAGAGGAGGCTCGCATCTCACAACCGCCATCAACATCGCATATGTACGGTCACCTTATCTTCCAGTTTCCGGGCTGTTACGACTTTGTTGCTGATATGAGACATCTTATAGCTAGCTCTCAAGCACCGACAGAACAAGTCACAGCGGCAACGGATCATCGTCTTCGCCTGCTCGCACATAGCAGAGGATGACAAGGCTCTAGTCAAGCTCGCAAAGCGTATGAAGAAAAACAACGTCAGCATCGATGTTATAGCGTTCGGCGATCTCGACGACGACCAGATCAAGAAGCTAGAAGCCTTCAACGAGAACATCAAAGGCGGCGACGGCTCGCATCTCGCCGTGATACCACCCGGGCCAAATCTCCTTAGCGACACCATCATCACGACTCCTATACTAGCAGGCGAGGGCATGGGTGGAGGTGCAGGTATGGGAGGCGCGGGTGCAGAGAGCGGTGCCGGTGGCGGGAACGAGTTTGAGTTCGGCGTGGATCCTTCCATGGACCCTGAGCTTGCGCTGGCGCTGAGGATGAGTTACGAGGAGGAGAAGGCGCGGCAGGAGAGGGAGCGGAAGCAGCAGGAGGCATCAGAGGGGAAGACCAATCTGGAGGGCATACCGGAGTCGGACGAGAAGCAGCCACTACTGGACCAGAATGGGGAGGCGAGTGGTAGTGGGAGTGGTCAGAATGAGGGGGACACCGACAAGAAGGACAAAGACGAGTCGGACAAGATGGACACGGCATGATTTGGATGTACTGCGCATGGGGAGACCGGCGTTCAGGGTCGGTAGAGTTGTGTTGACAGCATTGGAGTCGCGAGGTTCCGGTCACGTAGCAGTCGGGCAATATGACATAGAAGATTAGGTCATTCTCGGCATCGCCAGAACTAAGACGAGAATCGTTGAAAGGTCTATCTCTAATGGTTCTTGGAGGATTTAGCACTGGTGCTTTGCCCTGCATCAACTCCATGCCACTCATTTGTTGAGCGACTCTACGAGTAACTTTCCCTCTTCGATCGATGCGCTCAGGTTCCTCTTTCTCTACCTTTATCCACTTCGATGCTATGCCTGGTCATCGTGACACAGCTCGCTTCTAGCCCTGTAGACGCCTTGAAACCCCTTGTAGTCACTTCCTGTTCTCCATCAGGTCTAATTCCCGCATGCATATCGCGATAAGTGGCCATCTTATACTCACTCCATAGCTTGACCCCCTCACCTCCCCCCAAACTTAATAAACCCATCCAACGCCCGATCAAACTTCTCCACCCGAATCGGCATCTCCACCGTGTAGAACGGGTTCTTCATCACATAGTCCGCATACAGCTCATACACCCTCCGCACAATCGCATCCACATTCGGCTGCTGCGGCTCCGTGAACAGCAGAAATTTCATCCCGGTCACCGTCTGGAAACACTGCAGCCGGAAGTGCGTCGTCTCGAGGACTTCGAGACCCGTGAGAGCGGCGCGGCGGGGGGTGTCAGGGGTGTTTTGGTGGGGGGTTGAGAGGGAGGGGGAGGCGGAGACGGGGCAGATGGAGCGCGTGATGGCGTGCACGCCGTGGAAGGTGCCGGCGAGGATGAGCAGGTCGTTGGAGCTGAGCTTGTTGAGGCCGGCGTGGAAGTCGCGGTTGTAGATCAGGCCGCCGGCTTTGTTGATGATGAGGAGGGCGAAGACGACCCTGGGGGGTTTTTAGTGATGCTGTTGTTGTTGATGAAGGGGAGGGTGTGGACGGACATGATGGACTGCGCATTGTTCTTGCAAATGCGCCTACGGTTGATCCTGTATCATCGAATCATTTCTGGTACGGAGGCTCTACCTGCGGTTTTGTAAACTCGAGAGTGCTCGTCCAGTCGCGATTGGGGAAGTGAATTAACTAGATTGCTTGGGCTGCGGGAGCGGTTCACTCCGCAGCGCCAAGCCAATCAGCGAACGGGCAAACGCAATCGCGCTCAATTCATAGCCCCCCACGTGAAGACATCAATTGCAGCCTCGTCCACCACACAGTTTCCATGCCCCGACATTTCTTAAATTTGTACTTCAAGATCATCTCTGAGATCTTGGAGTCCAATACACATAGAGAGCCGTCATGTCTAACCAATCTATCTTGCGCATCACTCGTGTATGTGCTTCGTGTTCTACGCTCTGATGCTCGTTTGGCAGGGCTGATGTTTGTTCCCATGTAGGAGCTGAGCGAAATCCAGCGAGGACCCGATTTGTGTAAGTGTTGCAGCTATGGAAGATACAAACGAATAATTCTGACCATGTCGTTCAGCTATCGCGGTTTCATGCCGCGATGTCGACGTGCGGCATGTTAGAGCCCTGATCATAGGACCGCCAGATACACCATATGAGTTCGGCTTCTTCGAGGTTTGTAGCTGACCTCGCCCTCCAGTTGTCCTGCTCCAGACTGACACACTCGTATCCAGTTCGCAGTCAAGTTCGGCAGAGGTAACCAAGCTTGACAGCCTGTTCACATGGACAGGAAGCTGATCCGAGGCTCCTCCAGAATACCCCACGAAAGCCCCCTCAGTGAACGCCATAACCACGAATGCTGGAAGAACGCGCTTCAATCCTAACATCTATGCTCAGGGCAAGGTCTGCTTGTAAGTATCACGAGAACTGCGATCTGACGCAAATATTGAGTGATTCCTTAGCTAATATGATGTCGGTAGATCAATACTTGGGTATGTGCCGTTTCAAGAGCGACATTGAATCAATGAGGGCTGACCCTTGTTTAGCACCTGGCGAGGCGAGCGAGGAGAGGAGTGGTCATCCGCTCAGGGCCTTGAGTCCATCCTCATCTCGATTCAGAGTCTCATGTCAGGAAACCCTTACGAGAACGAGCCAGGGTTCGAGGATGCAAAGACTGAGTACGACAAGAAGAATCAAGCGGCATATGTAGCGAAAGTGCGTACTTCACTAGACACCTCAACATCCTTTGCTGAACAGGTCTGTCAGATCCGCCATGAGACAATACGCATTTCTGTTGTCGATCGTCTTGAAGAATATCTCGGTGTTAGCAAGATGGGCCCAAGAGCGGTGCAGGCCTATAACGCGGACATGGACTACGACTCCAACGGCTATGAGGCGCCATTCGAGCCATTCAGGGATCTTTGCAAGCGGCGCTTCATGTGGTACTATGATTCATACGTGCTGGCGATTGACGAAGAGGCGAAGAAGCATGAGGATGGCACGAAGTTCGAGAAGATGCCCTTTGAGGGCCCTGGCAACACGATGGAGGGCACCTTCCAGTACACTGACCTGAAGAGGCGGTTGAAAGTCGTCCGAGAGAGGCTGGATCAAGAGACAGAAAGCTGGGCCGGCGAAGGGCGCATCGCTGTTCAGAAAGAGCTGGGTATTGCAAACAACCTACAACGCCAATTCGAACAGACGCTAGAGTTCTTCAAGAGAAACGACAGCCTTCCACTAGAGCTCGAGCTCGTTGACAAGAACCCATTCGTTTGGCAGCTCGTCCTCTTCGGTAGGCCTATGACCAACCTTGATGGAGGCCTCTTCCGAATCAGGATCAATATCAGCCCACGCTTTCCGGACGAGCAGCCCCGTATCAAGTTCGAGACGCCCTTGTTCCATCAGAGGGTGTCCGCGGACGGGGTACTATGCTACTTCCCTCAGAGGGCAGATGATCTCAAGTCGCATATCGAAGCCATTGTGGCGGCGGTCGAGGAGGAGTCCCCTGCCTACGACCCTCGTACGCTTGTCAATCCGGAGGCAGCGAAGCTTTTCTGGGGTCCAGGTGAGGACAGGAAGCAATATAACCGAAAACTGCGTAGAACTGTCCAAGAGAGCTCTGAGTAGGTCTGCATGCTATTTGCAGTTTTGCAGCAGACTGATACTGGATTATCCCCTAGGTACTAATGCTGGGATTGAGGCTATGATCGTTGTCCAGTTCTCTTCCTCGAACACCAATCTCACTCTAACGGTCCATCACGGTCAATGTTTGGCGTAGGGGAGTACATATACCCACTTTTTTTCTTGTCATCTTCGGTTGGTCAGGTAGTCCATAGCGTCAGGCGTACAAATTGCTGGATATATGAGCGGACTGGAAAACGGTATTTCGGCTACGGTGTCTGCTGGGCTTGTTCTTGTGGAGTTTTTTCCAACGGCCTGACTACAAAGGATCTTTCGCGATGTTTGGGGTGAAGCAAAAGGTCCAAAGATACCCAAACCTCGTAGACAAACATACAGAACAGAATACAGTCTTCGTCTCCCAGAGCTATTCATGCTTGGAGCTCATGGTGACCATTTGTCATACTGCACTCGCACAGGAATCATTAACAAAATTCGCATAACGATTGGAGAGGGGTTTCAGGCATCTGATCTCGTGCCATCCGCTCTTGCAGCATCAATGTTCAAGCCACAAATTCATCCCCGCCGATCAGGGTCCGCTGCCATTGTATCTCGCGGAAAGTGGACTGCGACATGAACAACACGATGTCTGAAGAAATTGAACAACCACAATCGCTAGGCCATGTGCTCATAACAGGCGGCTGCGGCTTCCTCGGCCATCACATCGTCACCCTCCTCCTCGAGCGCCATTCATCCACGCGTATATCCGTGCTCGACCTTCGCACCAACCGCAATCGCAACTCCAGTCCGAATGTATCCTACTACGACATCGACATCACAGAGCTCGACGCCGTCAGCGCGCTCTTGTCACGATTACGGCCAGATGTAGTGATCCACACGGCGAGCCCGCTGTTCAACACGAACAAGCCGGCGCTCATGTACAAGGTCAATGTGGATGGGACGAAGAACATGCTGAAGGCGGCGCAAGAGGCAGGTGTCAAGGCATTTGTGTATACTAGCTCGGCGAGTATCATCATGGACAAGATGTCGGAGCTTGTGAATGCGGATGAGCGGTGGCCGCTTGTCACAGGGGATGCACAGCCTGAGTATTACTCCACAACGAAGGTGCGTGATTCCCCTTCCCCGACCGTGCACCAATATCATGGTCTCGTCGTGCAGTTCACAATCTCTTCGCAACACGCAAAGCCCTCCCATGCACGTCAACTAACCACTCTACAGGCCTACGCCGAATCCGCCGTCCTCTCCGCCAACCGCCACCCCACCACCTTCCTCACCTGCGCCATCCGCCCCGCCGGAATCTTCGGCGAAGGCGACGCCCAGATGATCCCAAAGATGCTCGAGGCCGCCCGCAAAAAGCAGCACCGCTTCCAGGTCGGCGCCAACAACAACCTCTTCGACTTCACCTACGTCGGCAACGTCGCGCACGCGCACCTGCTCGCCGCGTCGGTGCTGCTCAAGACGCACGCAATGCTGCCGACTGTACCGCTGGACTCGGAGAGGGTGGACGGCGAGGCGTTCTTTGTGACGAATGGGAGTCCGGTGTATTTCTGGGATATGGCGAGGATGATCTGGAAGGAGGCGGGGGAAGTGATGCCGCTGAGTCATGTGTGGGTGCTGCCGCAGGGGTTGTTGCAGCCGTTGGGGGCGGTGCTAGAGACGGCGTTTTGGGTGTTGGGGAAGACGCCGAATTTGACGAGGCAGGCGGTCAGGTATAGTTGTATGACGAGGTATTATAACATCAATAAGGCAAAGAGGAGATTGGGGTACTGGCCTATTGTGGAGCTTGAGGAGGGGATACGGAGGGGCGTGAGGGCGCAGCTGGAGAGGGAAAGGGAGCAGGTGGATAAAAAGGCGCAGTAAATGGGGTGTGCGGGGAACTAGATATACAGTAAACCAATATAAAATGCTTTCAAACTTTCAACACCACCTGGGAACCTATTTGTAACATGATAAGCTGTATATTCGAGTGGAAACCGTGCGCGAGTTTGAGTAGCACGCGCTGTCACGGGAACTCGCGTTTGCCTGATCATTGACTTCGACCTCAACGCCGTCACTATCTCCACGCCACGGCAATCCTCTACACCTCACACTACGACCATGTAAAGTCACACCATGTTCCGCAACCCCCGCGAGAACATTGTCCGCCCATCAGACAGCAAGGTCCTCCCGTCAGTCGGCCGTGCGCCCTCGCCACCCCGCTCTGGCTCGACCAGCACAACCTCCGCATACTTCGCCGCTTTTCCCCCTGCACCAACTCACTCGATGGCCACAAAAACACTATCCACACGGCCTCCGCCTGCAAGCTCCACCAGGCCTGCACGAACGCCGGCGAAGAAGGCAAATGCACCTGCAGCGTCGGCAAAGGCGCTTAGCAGCAAGGGGAAAGCGAAGCCGAACGCGAGTATCTTGAGCTTCTTCAAGATGGCGGAACAGGGTTTGTTTCTGGAAGGAGGGAGGCCGGGAGCGAGGGTGGAAGAGGATGAGAGTGATGAGGTGGGGTGGGTCGAGGAGCAGGAGCGGGAGGATAGGTTTCAGGAGGAGGGGGCGAGTGTGAAGAGGAGGAAGTTGGATGGGGAGATGGATGAGACGGCAGGGTCTCGGAATAGCTCGCAGGGTGTGGAGGAACCTGCTACGGACGATGGTTCTGGGGCTAGCGGTACTGTGGGAGTTGGGACTGAGGAGCTACCGACGGCGTGCACGCCTCCGCCACCGGATCTTATGGAGCAAACACTCGAGGAGAACGACGACACCCGGCCGAGTACTGCAGAAACTAAAGAGCCTGCGAAATCGTCTCGAAGAGTTGGACCTTTCTTGGATGATTCGGACAGCGAGGGCGACGAACCAGTTCCGCCAAAGAGAACACCATTTTCGACTGAGTCTAAGCCAATTGAGGATACATTGCCTCAGAGCGGGGACGGGGAGTCAAGTTTGTACATCAAAGAAGAGTCTCCCGAAACTCAAGAGCAGCTACCGGATGCGAAGGAACCCCCGCAGCTCAAGCACGAAGCAACGACTCAAAGCAGAGCCGATGCATTGGCCGAATTTGGCGGTGTTGACGACTTTTATGACGAGTTCCAGGAAGGTGAGGAGTATATGGAGCGGCGATGGATGGAAGAGCAACGACGATTAGAGATGGCAGAAGGTGGATTTGAAGGCGATATGGATGATTCATTGGATAGTATTTGTGAAGAACCTGGTGATGATGCAGGAGGAGGCAGCACCACAGGTCAACCAGTAGCCAATGCCCCCAGCTGTCCGATATGCGGTATCAGTCTGGATGGAATCACCGACCAAGACGCCTCGGTGCACGTCAACAGCTGCCTCGACGGCAATCCAACGCCTCTGCCTCAAAAGAGGCCAGCGCCGAGTACAGCGCTTGCGGTCAAGATGGAGAACAGCCGACGGGGCGCACGATTCGTGAGGCCGGCCAAGCCTGGGCAGGAGAATCCATTCATGCTCGGCAACGCGAGCACAACGTCCGGTTCCGCCTTCTCGAAACTCATGTCGAGCCATGCTGAAGACGCTGCTTGGGCAACAGCGGCGGCCGCTGAGCAAGCTTCTCGAGGCAAGCCAGCGTACCAAAGGACCTGCCCGTTCTACAAGATTCTGCCTGGCTTCTCGACATGCGTGGACGCGTTCCGTTATGGAGCTGTTCAGGGCTGTCAGGCTTACTTTCTCAGTCACTTCCACAGTGACCACTATATAGGCCTCACCTCTTCATGGTGTCATGGGCCAATCTATTGTAGCCGCGTAACCGCTAACCTTGTCCGACAGCAGCTCCGAGTCGATCCCAAGTGGGTAGTTGATCTGGAGTTCGAGGCAAAAGTTGAAGTGCCGGGTACGGATGGCGTGCATGTCACGATGATACCTGCAAACCACTGTCCTGGCAGCTCTCTGTACCTCTTCGAGAAGGTCGTAGGAAAGGGCAACAATCCAAAAATGCAGCGCGTACTGCACTGCGGGGACTTCAGAGCCTGTCCGGCACATGTGGAGCATCCTCTATTGCGTCCGGATGTCATTGATGCCGTGAGCGGTAAGCAGCGTCAGCAAAAGATAGATGTCTGCTACTTGGATACCACCTATCTCAACCCGAAGTACGCTTTCCCAAGCCAGGAAGAGGTCATCAAAGCTTGCGCCGACATGTGCGTCAGTCTGAACAAGATACGGGCTGACGAGACCGACTGCTGGGAACAGATGAAGCGTGACCGCGCAGGAGAAGGAATGGTCAAATTCGTCAAGAAAGAACCCGACATCAAGCAGGAGAAGGACGAAGCCGAGGACATCAATACAATGAAGATCACAACTTCGCCCAACAGCAAACCCCGCGGCCGCCTCCTCGTCGTCGTCGGCACCTACAGCATCGGCAAGGAGCGCATCTGCCTAGGCATCGCGCGCGCCCTTCACAGCAAGATCTACGCGCCCCCCGCCAAACGGCGCATCTGCGCGTGCCTCGAGGACGCCGAGCTGGCCGCCCGGCTCACCGACGACCCGCGAGAGGCGCAGGTGCACATGACGCCGCTGTTCGAGATCCGCGCCGACACGCTGGATGATTATCTCAAGGAGTACCGCGACACATTTAGCCGCGCTGTGGGGTTCAGGCCGAGTGGGTGGAATTACAGGCCCCCGAACAGCAGGTTTGTGGAGAGTCCGGCGGTGGCGACGGTGCTGAGGAGTGCGAATTGGCGGAGTAGCTATTCGATGAGGGAGCTTGTGCCGCAGCGGGGGAGCACGGGGAGAGCGAGCTGTTTCGGCGTGCCGTATAGCGAGCATAGCAGTTTTAGGGAGCTGACGATGTTCTGCTGTGCTCTAAGGATTGAGAAGATCATTCCGACGGTGAATGTGGGGAGTGCGAAGAGTAGGGAGAGGATGAAGGGGTGGTGTGAGAAGTGGGCGGTGGAGAGGAAGAAGAATGGGCTTTTCAGGGTGGGTGGGGATGGGGTGGGGTGGTGATGGGTTTGTACAGTCAACGGTAGTTCCAGATCCTGTGTACATTCTCCTGCCTCGAGTTATGTGTGCAATAGAATCAACCGGTATCCCATTTCCACGACCAAAAAACAGTCAAATACCATGTCCTAGTCGAGTACGGCGAGCCACTACGTGAATGCTTACACGCTGGCGCGCGATCACATGCGGCGTGATTAACCTTCCTCTTTTGGTAAGCTGCTATGGACTTCTCGTTAGCCGCGGGAGCTTCACTTGATATTCACTGCCCCGCAATCCTCCCACCAACCAATGACCTATTGTACTCGCGGTCCGCTATATGGACTGCTGCACAAGGCTGTCCCTCGAATTGGAGTAGCCCGTACTGCGTCTTCCTTAGCAGCGCGAGCCCCAGTCCGGACCGCTCCACCAGAGCTTCACCACAAGATTGGGAAATCTGCCTATACCAGTAGCATTCCTGCAAGAACCCATACGAACCAGGCCACACAAACACGCAGCATGTCAACTGCAGCAACCAACGGCACCGCCGCCACGCCCCAACCCTCCCCCTCCTCCACACCAGCAGCAAACAACTGGGCCACCCCCGGCCCCGCAGCCTTCGACTTCCGCAGCGACGTCGTCACCACCCCGACCTCCTCCATGCTGCGCGCCATCGCCCAAACCACCCTCCTCGACGACGTCTTCCTCGAAGACCCGACCACCACCTCCCTCGAGTCCTTCATCGCTTCCCTCACCGGCCACCCGTCCGCCCTGCTCGTCCTCTCCGGCACCATGGGCAACCAAGTCGCGCTGCGCGCGCACCTCCAGGGCCCGCCGCACGCCGTGCTGTGCGACCACCGCGCGCACATCGCGTGCTGGGAGGCGGGTGGGGTGAGCAGTTTGAGCGGGGCGATGCTGCAGGCGGTCGTGCCAAGGGACGGGCATCATGTCACGCTGGAGGATGTGCGGGCGCATGCGGTGGTGGATGAGGACGTGCATGGGTGTCCGACGCGGGTTGTTAGTTTGGAGAATACGCTCAACGGCACTGTTTTGCCGCTGGAGGAGTGTCGCAGGATTAGTCAGTGGGCTAGGGACAGGGGCATCCGGATGCATCTGGACGGCGCGAGGCTGTGGGAGGCTGTTGTTGCGGGCGCGGGGAGCCTCGAGGAGTACTGCAAGTGCTTTGATAGCGTGAGTCTGTGCTTTAGTAAGGGCCTGGGCGCGCCGATTGGGAGTATGTTGGTCGGGGATGAGGCGTTTATCAAGCGCGCGCGGTGGATTAGGAAGAGCATCGGCGGCGGGTTGCGCCAGGCGGGCGTTGTGTCTGCGGCGGCGAGGGCGGCGGTCGAGGAGACGTTTTTGGGGGGCAAGTTGCTGGCCAGTCATGAGAATGCAAGGAGGGTGGCGAAGATGTGGGAGGGGCTGGGGGGGAAGCTGGCGTTTCCGGTTGAGACGAATATGGTGTGGTTGGATATCGAGGCTGCTGGGCTGGGCAAGGATGAGTTTATCGTTATGGCGGAGAAGGCAGGATTGAGAGTTATGGGTGGGAGGTTGGTCGTGCATTATCAGATCTCTGAGGAGGCGATACAGCGGTTGGATAAGCTGATGAGGACGATTTTGAAGGGGGAGAAGAACGATGTAATGAATGGTAGCGTAGATGTCAAGCCGGAAGATCTAGAAATCAACGTTGAATAAATTTGAGAGCCCGCGACTGCATGAAGCTCTTTATAGATACAGTCATACATGCTATGAGTACAACTCCTCGTCGCCCAAGGCCGCGTCGCCGAAGCCATCGACTTCTGGCTCCCTATCAACGGTTTTGTCCATATCTTTGGCCTTTCCCTTGCCCTTCGCTTTGGCCGCACCCATATCCACATCAGCATCTGCACTAGCAGTATCCCCATTGATCCTCAGATGATCCGTCCGTATGACAAACTCATCGTCATCAGACATGCCGTCCTCTTGAGCGGCTTTGAATCCTGCACCAATGCCAGCATACTCGTTGTTCTTTTCGTTATGAGCTCCATCAGTGCCGTTCTCCACCGCCTTACCCTTGCCCTTGCCCTTGCCCTTGCCACTAGTTGTCTCCCTGAGAGCAATCCCCTCCACCGAATCCGCGCCATCCCCCGATGCCCGCACATGCACATTCCGCTCCTGCACCTCCCTCTCCTCCTTCTTCCCGCTCCCCTCAAACGTCCTCCTGACCCGCTCATAATGCCCCAACTCCTCGACACTAACACTCGGCACGAGCTCCCTCCCCGCCGCCGCAAAATCCTCCTCCTCCACCACAACCGCCGTGTCCTCGTCGGTGGCGAAGTGGTCGAAGAAGTAGGCGATGGAGATGGGCGGGGCGCCCGGAGGCGCGGCGGCGTTGTGGACGGCGACCTTGGCGTCGACGGCGAGGGCCCGGCGGGTGATGGCTTTGAGCATGGCGTCGGAGCAGAGGGCGTAGAGGTCGGCGCCGGTGTAGGTGAAGGGGAGGGCGGAGGCGATGGTGCGGAGGGAGAGGTGGGGGGAGAGGGTGAATCTGGCGGCGGGTTAGCGTGAGGGGATTGGTAACGAGGAGCGATCTTCGAGGTCTTAAGGGAGATGGAGTGAGAAGTGAAGCGAGAATGGTGAAGGAGTAAAGAAGAGTCCACATACTTCCTCGTCAACGCCTCCAAGATCGTCAACTGCTTCTCATGCGTATCCGACACGCCCAGATACAGCATCTTATCGAACCGTCCCGGCCTCAGCAGCGCCTGATCCAGCAAGTCCGGCCGATTCGTCGCGCCGATAACGAAAACCCCACCCCCGCCCTCCTCCCCATCACTCATGCCATCCAGCTCCGCAAGAAGCTGACTAACAATGCGATCCATCACCCCCCCACTATCCCCCTGATTCCCCCTCTTCGGCGCGACAGAGTCCAGCTCATCAAAGAACACAACGCAAGGCCTCGCATCCCTGGCCCGCTGGAACACCCTCCTAACATTCGCCTCGCTCTCACCAATATACATATTCAGCAACTCGGGCCCCTTGACCGAGAAAAAGTTCAGCGAGAACTCCGTCGCGATCGCTTTCGCCAGCAACGTCTTGCCCGTGCCGGGCGGCCCGTAAAACAGGATCCCGCTGCGCTTCTTCATGCCCGAGGCGAACAGCTCCGGCCGCGCGAGCGGCAGCTGGATCGTCTCCATGACGGCGGCCTTGACGTGGGCGAGGCCGCCGACGTCGGCCCAGCCGACGGAGGGGATCTTGGGCGCGCCGATGGCGTCGGCGAAGTTCTTGCGCGCCGCGTCGACCGCGGCGTCGAGGTCGGGTTTCGTCAGGCTGAGGCTGGCGGCGCCGCCGGCGAGCTCGATGTCCCGGAGCGTGACGACGGGGAGATCGTCGCTGGAGGTGGCGGAGGCGGAGGCGGAAGCTTTGGTTGCGGCGGCGGCGAGGCCTTCGAGGCGGGTGCGCTTGGCGACGGTGGCGCGGTCGATGACGTCGACGAGGTCGCCGGCGACGAGGGCGGCGGTCTTGATGGCGACGGCGGAGAGGTCGACGTCCGGGGCCAGGCGGATGCCGGCGTCTTGGACGATGCCGCGGAGGATGCCTTCTCTTTCGCCTTCGTCGGGCGCCGTCATGTCCAGCTCGTGGGTGAAGAGGCCGCGGATGCCGTCGGGGACCTTGTCGATCTCGGTTGTGGTGGCGACGAGGACTCGTGAGTCGGTCAGGACTTCTTTGAGGGCCGTGACCATGCGGTCGGCGTTCAGGGCTTCGATGTGCTTGAGTAGCAGAGCGGTGTACTCTGGACCACAGCTCAAGGCTCGCTCTGCTCTTGCTTTGAGATACGCTTCTGTCTTCGTGTCTCCACCGCCGGAGCCACCTTCGGTGAGAATATCGAAGCAGTCGATGGTGAAGTGATGCAAGCCCAGGTCCTCGCATGCTTGGGTTACAACAGTGGCTTTACCAATCTGCCGTTGCGTAGAGGTGATCAGGATTGCTAGTGGAGGAAGCTTAAGGTGTATAGCTCGTGTACTGGTCGCAGCGGATATCAGCTCCCTTAGGCGTCGTCGAAGAGAAGACACGTAAGGTTGCGGCATCTCGACCAGACTCTGCCTCTGCAACGTACTTTCGGAAGAGGCCGGAAGCCGTTTGACACCAAGGTAGTACTGCCATGGATTGTCCATTATCGCTGGTAATTTGCCCTGTTCACTACCAGCTTGTACCATCTTGGTATTGGCGGCGTCCACTGTAGTGACACCGCCCCAAACGCTGGCTTCGTCATCATCTCTCGATATCGATGAGACCACATTGCCCACTTTGAACCAAGCAACACCCGTTGTGTTCTTGTTGCTGGCTATGCTGTTCTTCTGGCCATCGTGAACGGACGTTGCAAGAATCTCATCGCTACTTCCGGTTTCCCCAGCTGCACCTTCGAACACAGCCTTAGCGAGGCTCTCGTCAATTGCAATGCCGAACGTGTCACCACTCTTGACAATCCGACGTTTCTGTTCGAAGTGTTGCTTGAGCCCGGTAAAAAGGCTGGGTTGCAGAAGCCTCTCAGTTGACAGCGGGGTGGAAAGCTTGAGCAGGGTGACCTCTTTGGCCAAAGGAGGTACAGACGCGCCGGTAATCCGCGGCTTTGATGCTAGATGTCTGGGCACTCCAGCTGCATGTGGGGTAGACAGGCTTGACACGCGAATGTGTGATGGCCCACCAAGATTCGCGAGTAACAGTGGCGAAATGTGGATACGGGGGGTTATACTAGGTTGATCGAGCATCGAGAGGCTTGGACTTCGCTCAGCTTTCTTATGCAGCGGATAGCGGGAGGCCTTCTTTGATCCACCATCTGGCAACCCGTAGATTTTCACCGCTCTCCACTCAGATGGCTCTTGATTCTCGTCTCCAAAAGCACCCATACCCCAGAAGCCTATCACAGGGTCGGAAGGCGCCACGGCTGCCTCTAGTTTCACCCAATCCCCAGAGAAGCAACCGAGTTTGGCTAGAGATGTTGTGTCAACGAAGACGCGTGCCTCATCATCCTCTTCGCTGCTTGGCTTGGGATGTAGGACTTCGTCCGGTATTCGCTCAAGCAAACCCTGGGCCTTGAAGAGCTTGCTGCTGCCCCCTGACCCACGTGTTGTGGTTGCAGTGAAGCTTGAATACACCGAACCAGGAGTCGCGATACCGTTCGTATACCTGGGACCCGCCCTAGGCGTCGCAGCAGTGAAAGCTGATAGTACGCCAGAAGACTGAGGAGGCAACAGAGGCGCGCTCAGGGATATCACATCATCCGGATCGTCTGACAGATCTTCGTCATCAGTCTCTGACCGCTCCGAGTCCCCAATACTATTAGCCGACTCGTCGTCCGACATCTCTGGCGGAGACGGATTCTGCGACAGGCTTTTATCCTCAGCTGCTGAGTAGAATTGCTCGTTGGGACTGTCTTCGTCTTCCTCTGCTATGCCATTTATAACGCTTCGAGAGTGAACATGCGACCGCGCTTTGGCCGGTTTTGTAGCAGTTTCTGACTGGATGATGACTATCCTAGTACTCGGCAAGAGTAGGCCCTGCGAGACCGGTTCGCAAGCGGTAATCTTGGCCAGTGTCTGAGGTACAGGAGTGATCGGATGAGGCGACGACAGCAGCGGAAGGATGTCGCCCGTGTGCACGATCTTTGGGCCTTGGAGTGCATCTCGAACAGCGGTTTTCCAGGCTCTTTCCTGGGCCTTCGAGGCCTCGCGACTTGTAACGCCATCACCAGCTACTTCCTCACCAAAAGCAACCGCTTTACCCACCGAATGAGCATTGTTGGAATGGTCAAACCCGAAGCTAGCCCCAAGCTTTGTTTTCTTGTCCTCCAGCTCTCTCAGCGCCTTCGTATCCAGCGAGATGTACACGGTGTCAAGAGCAACCGGCACCACGTCCACTATACAGATCTCTATGGGCGCGTCACGTCTTTGGATGGCCTTGTTCAAGGAGACTGCCTCTAGAGCTTGTACGAATGGCTGTAGAGCAAGTGATGCCGCGGGGAACTGCAGAGACGAATGCGGCCGCTTGTCGGATGGATCGGATTTCGTTGGTGCTCGGACGGGTAGTATAGTCCAAGGAACGGCGTGCGAAGAGAGGATAGAGCTCGGCAGCCAAGGCGTTATGGCTACATAGTGTATATGACTTGGTGTTTCGCTCGCGTCGGCATTGCTTGCTAATGCAGTGATGCGTCAACCATGACTTGCCGACAACTAAAAAGGTATACCAACCACTTACCTGGAGTGTGCTTGAACGCGGGGTACAAGTCTGCCAAAAGGTCCTCTGAGAGAATACCGACATCTTCCTGAAGCCGGTCGTTCAAGAGCAGCTTGGCCGATATGGCTGGTCGATCAGGCCTCCTCCGCTTCCTCTTGCGTGGATTGAAGGCGGCAGTATATGACCCTGCGACAGCCATACTTCCTCACAATATGTTATGGCTGAAGAGACGTTGGCCTGTTCAAGCTGCTCCCATTGCTTGCGCTGGTGGTGGGTTTTGCCGAGTCACTGGCAGGTCAGCGATGCCGAGGTAAACACACGTGCCAGCTACAGAGGGCCTGCGCCGTGCACAGTCACTTCTCCAGGCAAGGGGACGGCCTGAAAGAATGCGCAAGGGACGTACAGTAAGATAAACTACATGCTCTCAATTGAAGCCATGCCGAGAAGTCCACTCCGCCTGTGGTGCTCCGGCGGAGTGGGATTGAGGCATTGTTCCGCGCTGGCGGAAGGGTTTGGGCGGAAACGGGTTGATAGGGTCCCTCTAGCCAGGTACAAAGTACATCAATGCAGGGCCTCTAGCTTCCCGTCACCCCCGCAGCTGAGTCAAAAGCATGTGCAAAGTGCGCCATTTTGAGCGTTGTCGTGAACCTGCTGTGAGAGGTTTGTGGTTTCTAGTAGCAGATAGTAGTTTGTCTTCGAGAATGGTCTTGCACGTGAGATGAGATATGAGATACTCGACGTTACACACGAATGTGAAACCCAATCGGGCGGGCAACGGTGCAGGTCCTTGGATGGACATCTTCAAAAGCATCTCAACCGTTCGTTGGTGACGCCATCTCGCAGGGAATATATCTCCAACCACAACAGTCGCCCGCTGAAGCCACATGCGATGCCCAGCCGTTTAGTTATCCGGCCACCCGCTTGCTTAAATACTTCATCTCCGCTCATGTGGGGAGTTAGCGCTACTACTATGTTTCAGCAGCATCGCAGTATTATTACCACCACCTCACCATCCAGTTGGCGCACCCGACGTATCAGCAAAGACACAAGTATTGATACCACCTTGATGGCACTCCATCCTGCACATGCGCAGCCACCGACTCCTTCCATCCGACAGCCCCCACTTTTAGCAGCACGACGAGAATGTCCCCCACCGTGACAGTGAAAGACGGCAACAGAGCGAAGCGGAAAGCGAAGACAGAGGTCGCCGTCGAATACGCGCACCAAGCGGAGCGATTAGCCGCCTCCAGACGTGATCGAGGCACCGACAAGACTGGCGCCACCCAAGCTGTGCAAGCGAAGTTCGTGACAGGGCAAGACCCAGTGATCGAGGTCGCGAACGGAGATCGTCTCCCCGCCGTACCGATAGAAGAAGCGACGAAGCTCAATGTGTTGAAAGATGCGCTGGAAGATCGCGACCCGTCGCAGAGCACGCCGGTCAAGTTCGGCACGCGGGAAGCGAAGGATGGGACGATACATGGCGTGAGGCCGCTGGATCCGCAGTCCTCAAGGCAGTCGGAGGAGCCGGAGGCGCCGTTGAGGGAGTCGATTCCGCAGTCGAGGACGAACCCGCTGTTCCCTCCGCTTCCTTTGTATGGACCGCCTTCGCTGCTCAGGGATGTGCAGAGTCTCTTCTTCAGGACGACGTCTGCAGTGTTGTCGTTCTGCTTCTTGCTCGTCATAGTGTTGGGCGCGGTGTTCACGAGTATCCCAAGCTTGTGGAATAGGACATGGTGCAGGGTGAGATTAAAAGATCCAGATGCGCGGCGGCCGTTCTACCAGGAAGAGCAGCGGCGGAAGCGCGCGAGGAAGGAAGCGAACAGGAACTGGAAGAGACGGAAACAGCAGAACGGCCACTGCAAACACGACGAGGAGTTAAACGGAGACTCCTCCCGTGACAATGAGTTCATCCCAACAGAAGGCGGACCAGACCCGTTAGTCTGCGACGTAGGCTACTACGCGCGCCGCGTCGGCCTAGACAGCGAAACCTTCCTCGTCCAAACCGAAGACGGCTTCATCATCGAGCTCTGGCACATCTACAACCCGCAACAATACACCCCCAAACCGCCCTCCGCCCGCACCCCGCACACCGTCGACATCTTCTCCTCCCCCTCGCCCTCCACCTCCACCTCCACCAGCCACGCCCCCGAACAACACCAACAACCGGGCCAAAGCAAAGACAAAAACAAGAAATACCCCGTCCTCCTCATCCACGGCCTCCTCCAATCCGCCGGCGCCTACTGCAGCACCGACGACAGCAGCCTGGCCTTCTACCTCGCCAAATCCGGCTACGACGTCTGGCTCGGCAACAACCGGTGCGGCTTCACCCCGCGCCACACCCTGCTCCGCCCCACCGACCCGCGCATGTGGGCCTGGAACATCCGCCAGATGGGCGTGCTCGACCTGCCCGCGCTGCTCAGCCGCGTGCTGGCCGAGACGGGGTTTGCGAAGGCGGGGCTCGTGGCGCACAGCCAGGGGACGACGCAGACGCTGGTGGCGCTGGCGAGGGAGCAGAGGCCCGAGATTGGGCGGAGGATCAGTTGCGTGTGTATGCTGGCGCCGGCGGCGTATGCGGGGGGGCTGATTGGGAAGATGTATTTTAAGTTTATGAGGGCCATTGGGCCGGGCATGTTTAGGGCGGTGTTTGGGATTCATAGTTTCATTCCCTTCATGATGAGGATGCAGCGGTTGCTGCCGGGGGGGTTTTATGGCGGGATGGGGTATCTGGTTTTCAGCTTTCTGTTTGACTGGAGCGATGAGAGGTGGGAGCGGGCGTTGAGGGATCGGTGTTTCATGTTTGCGCCGGTGTATGTGAGTGCAGAGAGTATGCGCTGGTGGTTGGGGAGGGAGTGCTTCGCGACGCAGAAGTGCATTCTGGCGACGAGGGAGGAGGGGAAGATGGAGGATCGGGAGGATGAGGAGGAGGATGAGGGGACGGATGAAGAGGAAGATTATTATAGCGGTGATACGGCGCACCGCACCGAGAAGGCGGAGGGTGACGAGAAGGGTGTACCGGATTCGCGGCATAGCGACGACGACAGGGGCAGGTACGCGTGGTACGACGAGCAAGTCCCACCGATGGCGCTGTGGGTCGCTGGTGCGGACGATCTGGTCGACGGACGCAGGCTGCTGAGGCGCTTCGAGCGAGGGAGAGAGCCGCATGTTGATATTGTGCATAGCAAGGTCATTGAGGGGTACGAGCATCTAGACGTCATCTGGGCCATGGACTCCATTGAAAAGGTGGGCCGTGAGGTCAAAGAGGTGATATGGAAGACGGCACCGCGGGAGGCGAAGGAGGTCTGCAGGACACCGAAGGGATGCGAAGAGGTGGAGCATTGGGAAGGCCGGCCTAAGAAGGCGAGGCGCGATGATGGGGGTGCTAGAGGCGGAGGTTTGGGTCGCGACACCATGGTCGACACGTCGGCTGGCGAGTGGAATGAGAACGAGAGAGAACGAAAGAGGATGGATAGGAAGTGGTCGACGTGATTGCGCAAGCAGAGTCAACTTGTCACTGTGATACCCGATCCTTGGCCACAGTACGTTTGGAATGTCCTCCGGACCTGTGGAACGCGGCTTGGTGTCATGGCATGACTTTGCTGTGTCGTTTAAATGGTTGATATGATCACATCTCGTTGGTATATCCTGAGACTTAGGCTTCTGGTACGTCAGCGTAGATATCATGTCAATCTATCACAATGTCTGTCATCTAATTTTATCCATCCCCTCGTCGGATAGCCGTTTGGACACCTCCCCTCCGTCCTTCTCCTGCCGCACCACCACCACTACGGCGAGAACGGTCTGCAATCTCCCGGAACCTATCCTCATTCTCGTGATACAGCTGCATCACATTTGGACGGTTGAGATACACCTCATCGATCTGAACAACAAATGCGGACTCGTCGAGGTGCCCACCAAAATGCAGAGTGCCATCTCCAAGAACATTCTGATGTCGATTGGACTGGGGGATATTATGGATTTCCGCGGCTCTGTCGAAGTTCCTCCTCGCGCGGTTATTGGCGTCCTGCAAGGAGACGAAGGCGTCGGTGTCGGCCTCGACCTTGTACTGGCCTGGGGGGAGATTGATACTGTAGGAGAGGACGACGTATAAACGCATGGTGAGTGCGGGCGTAGTTTAGTCAGGTGCGTTATGGGGTAAGTCGTCTGAATGTATGATAATCACTCTCGGAGGGGGAGAACGGGTTTATGTATCAGCACACGGCTGGTCTTGTGACACAGCGATTCTGCATCGTTTGCGCGGTAGGTTTGCTTGGGGTACATTTGTCTCTCTCAAACTCTGATAGCATTTATTCACAATCTCTAGCGCCCCGTTCTCTTTGCCCTTTCGTCGGACAAGCTCATCCTCCTGTCGTACTAACAGCATTCCGATAACGCTGTTCCTCCCGCTGCAGCATTCTCCTGTCCCTCTCCGAGTACTCAAAGTACACCTCATCCACGCGAACAACAAGCTCACGGTTCTGCGGACGCTCCCTCATCTCCAGCATGGCCCTGTGGATACCCCCACGAAATAGCAAGGTGCCGTCTCCCCTGATGCGTTGATACCGGTTGGTTGCAGGGACATCCCAAGTGTCTGCCTGTGTCGAAGGTCCGCCTGACCATGCCGTTGGCCTCTTCTAGGGTTGCATACACTCTAGTGGCGACGACTTCGACAGTGTCCCTGCCGGACGGAAGGTTGGTTCTGTGGGAGAGGGCGATGTAGAGACGGGGGCCAGGGGGGATGGGAGCTTGTTGGAAATGACATGGTAAGGACGTAGAAGCTGCCTAGTGGGGTTTGGATAAGTTGGACGGCTGTTGGGCGACTGGGTTTGGAGGCTGTGACCTGGACAGCAAGTCTATACATCTACACTTGCATTGAGTGCCCTCTTGCTTGTGCACACTGGCATCGTTTGGCCCCGTTGGATGACTTCTCAATTTGTGATCTGTGACTGGATTTGCTTCCGTGGAGTGTCATGTCATCCAGGCCTTCACAAGCTGGTGTGTGTTGTTTGAGCACTCCTTGTCAGCCGGAGATGGAGACATCATCTTCGTAGATTGCTCTGGCGCACTGGGC
>JAKLMF010000022.1:0-10846 GCA_022813555.1 Botryosphaeria agaves | reverse complement strand
TACGAGAGTGATGTCTTTTGAACCGTGTGACACTCTCTTCTCATGATGCACTGAGCAAAAATTTTCGGTGCATAGTAAGATGAGGAATGACGAGCAAACTTGAGTGATGGAGAATTTCAGGTTACATGGCACCGGCGACGACCGATCATTCTACAAACCTGTTTTCAGCTTTGGTACCATTGTATGTGGAAGAACATATCTTTGATTATTCATAAAGTATCAACGATCCACCCGGAAAGTCAATCGACAGAGGTACCTCTCTCGTACCATCAATATCGACACTGAAATGCATCCCCGATACCCCACGTGGCGTCGGATCGTGAACGTGCAACGGAGTCGCCCAAATTGTCCAGAACCGTGGGGGCTGCTCATTGATTAGATCCCCGTTGTACATCTGAGTTCCGTCCGGGCGATCTACTATATGCTGTCTGTCTGGAGGTAAGTTGAAGTCCCTTGCGGCTTGTTCAGAGATATATCTGCTGTAGTTGTTGGCGTCGGCGACTGATGTGTAAAGGTGGTCACAAGTGATGATGTAGTACTCGCCTGGCGGGAAGTTGAAGCTGTAGCCCTGATTGAAGTTGTAGGTTGTAGGCTGAGGGGTTGCTGGAGATGACATGGTGATGTGGCTATGAGATAAGTCTCTGCTGTGTCTCGAACTCGGATTTGCCGGTTGCGTCGCAGCGATGAGGAGAGTGATTGGCTTGGGAGACGTGGTTATAGAACGACAGTCAGGTTTGCTGACCCTCAGTTTGCGCACTCCAAGCTGGCACTGTTTGGTAACGGCGGCAGATGATTCTGGTCAGCATCTCCTGTTATGTTACGTGCAAGGAGTCTCCAGCATAGCAAACGCCTCTTTAGATGAAAGTTGTTTAGTCACCTTTATGGACGATTTGAGCCTAGAGTGCTATCTCGGTAGACTGCTTGAGATCAGAGTGAATGCAGACCAAGACATCAGCGGATAGATGAAGGCAATGGGAAAAGCAGACCCAAAGCTGGATGAAAAGTTCACGAGACTGGGGAAAGTAGATGGTTATAGACTTTTAATCTTGAGGCCCCTTATACTCACGCATATCCTCAGCGAATCTCCACCAGGCAACTCCATTCCCCACCACTACCTCGTCACCTCAGAAGCCGGCGGAAGACTCAAACACAGCCCAAACCCCTCGCCAAACCGTCCATCCGCCTGCCAGCGCCTCTTCTCCCACTCCCTCACCATCTCCTTCGTTCTCGGATGCTCGACAAACACCCGATCGGTCCACACCACATACTGCTTGTCACGCTCATCACCCACGCCGCGATGGGCCACGCGCCCGTCCGCTCGCGTGGTGTAGAACCGGCTGCGCCGAGGGATTTGCCAGGTGTCTGCGCCGTCGTCGAAGAGCTCCCGGGCGCACGTGTTTGCGTCGGCCAGAGAAATGTAGGCCTCTGGGTAGATGTTCGTTTCGTAAATGTCAGGCGGGAAGTCTTTGTTGTAGAGAAGCACGACGTTGAAGGCTAGGGTTTGCGGGGTTTGCGCGGATGACATGGTCGCTGCGGATGTGAGGATGCGTGGAGGGTTGCAGGAGGATTGTTTCTGGTTGCGTAGAGTGATTCCCAGAAGCCGCAATATGGGTGAAGGAGTCCTCAGAGTTAGTATTTAGATGTGAAGGGTTTCTGTTTGCACCTCCTGAATTGGCAATGCTCTGAGTTGACAAGGCTTGATTATGGTAAACGATTGTTCTCATCTTCGTTGCCAATTGCGTCGATGGTGGTGAATTGTCCTGCACGTCAGGCGCCTCATGATTTGGCGTTGCACCTACATCTCATGAGCCGCCCAAGATGTGGAATGCCGTGTCCGCAAACTGGTTACCGCTTGATGGACGGAAGAAACTCTGAAAACAAACTGTTGTTCAAGATCTCCACACACTCTTTCGTAATCCACTATTCACTCGTCAGTGACGTCGCCAATGCGTGACGGTTAACTCCAGAACGTACCTTGATTCTGCTCTCTCAGTTCTCACATACACGCGTTCCATCCTGAGACTCATGAGCAGACCACTGCCGTTTGTCCTTGATGTACACGGATGACAGTTGAATAAGCCAAAAACAGAAAAGTGAGACCTTCGACTTCGCACGGAGAACGGGATAATGGTCGCCGTAAGGTAGGACCGGGAATGTCAGTGGATGAAAACGACCACACGTATAAGCAGAGCCCATTGCGTGTGGTGAACATGACGAAACCGAAGAAGCGGATCTTGAACGCTGAGAGCGAGACAGAAAGACTGCGCAATAGTTTCAGCAAGCCACGAGTGGAACATGATACGGAAAGAACAACGCGGTAGAAGAATCTCACACTGATGGAAAACGCCTTTAAATTGCAACCAAGGTATCATGATATCAACACGGCACCAACGCCCCAAGACCAGCTCATCTAAGAAGCTGATCATTGCCACGAGCAGCGTGACACAAGTCCGACCTACCACGGCATCTGCCCACGTTGGCAAGTATGGCCGTACATAATCCTAAGCATCACCGTGCTCAACCCCCCTCCATCCCCCCAATATCATACCAATAATCCTCATCCACCCCCTCCCGGCTCGGCATCTGCATCTCACCCTCAACAGGCAGCGGATCATCGAAGCGAACATTCAACAACCGAATCTTCAAACCATAGCTCACAATCAACTCAACCAGCCGATTCGTATCAGCAGTGATGGGCTGCTGATTCAACAGCATCAGCAGGCCATCCAACCACTCCGCCGCCAGCGTATGCGACTGCGGATGCAGGTGCAACAGCGGGACCTCCTTATCCTGCACTCCTTGACCGGGCCGCGGCGTTTTGGACGGGGAGGCGCCGGACGAGGAGGGCAGGTAGCCGTGTATCGTGATCCTGGTCGACGTCGACGTCGGCAGCGTCTTCAGCGTGGAAGCCGAGGAGTCGGTTGTGGGTGTTGAGGCGGAAACGTTCGAGACGACGGACGAGACGAGGGCGAGGTCGATCTTGTCTTGCAGGGCATCGAGCGCCGGGTGGGCCTCGGTTTTGCTGGCGAAGTCGGCGTGGTGGAGGTACCGCCGGTTGTGCGAGAGGCGGACGAAGCGCCAGGATGCTTGGGGAGAGCGGCTGAGAGTTTGTTTTGTGATGGGCCCGGCGTCGCTGAGGGAGTTCGTGGTGTGCTGGAACCAGGCGCCTTGCAGGAGACAGCGGATGCGTTGCTCTTTTACGAATTGGAGGGCTTCGTGATTGAGTTCGTCGCGGACTTGCCTGAGTTATGGATCAGTATAGGAGGTGCTAGTGTAGGGCTGTGCTCTGAACATACCGTAGATGGTGACCCCAGGCATCTTCGTATGTCAGCTCGAGCAGCTCCATCTGCAGATCTCGAAGCCTGTGATAGTCGAAGTTTGCAAGCTCCTCTTCCACCTCTTGAACATCCTTGGTCCTGGGCGCCTGTCCCACAACCTGTTCGATCAGGATCCTAACCAGTTCTTCGACCTTCTCGAAATCTACCAGCTCGGCTCCTGTAGCTTTCCACAAGCGGAGGAAGGCGTTCAGCCCGCTGGTATGCAGGCGGGACCACTGCAGTAACAGAGGTTTGAACGCCTTGTCAAAGTTCGAACGCGACTCAAGCGCGACGTATCGTTGCGCGTCCTCGCTGTCAGATCTATCCACCTCAAAGTGGTCGTACAGAATCGCAGTGACAGCCAGGCTCGCGCGTGCAAGCGGACACCGCTTCTCGGTCGGCTGAGTGGACTGCTCCAACAATAGCTTCTGATACTGATCTTCATGCTTCCTCACGAAATCCGTCAGGTCCATCATGCCTAGAAAGCCCATCTCTTCGAACTCCCAAGCCGGTTGTTCCGTCTCAAAGCCAAGTCGCCGCCACTTCTCCGGATGGTGCTTCCGACTCCCCTTGGTAGGATCATCCGCCGGCGGTTTCTTGGGCGGATTGCTAGCCAGATGCAGGTTCTTCAGCGCGCGCCTGTGCTCCGACTTCTCCACATCAATCCGGACGTCTCTCCACTTCCTCAGTAGCACTTTTGTCAGGGACTGGAATTCTAGTATTGGCTGCGCCAGGTCCTGGAATGCCGTCCCTTGCATGAGCACGTATACTGCCTTTATGACACCTAGATCTTGGAGCTTCTTGATGAACTTCGGCCAGTCATTTTCCGAGTCGTTGGTTATAGCGTCCCGCATAAGTGCGTTGATTAGTTGTAACGCATTGGCAGTGAGAGCATGATCAGCGGATGAGAGTCGATCGACGAGCATCTCGAGGAACTGGCTGTGTATTGCCACGGCAGGTTTCAAGGCGCGAAAACCAAAAGCACCGAGTTCGGAGGTGCGACTGTGCGGGTGGGACACAATAGCCACGAGTATAGACATTGCACCGCGCAGGATGTTTACAAGGGGTTGAGTTGCGACGAGCTCGACAGCCTGACATTAACATCTCCTATCAGCACAGTCTTTGGCACAGATTGCATGAATATCATACGCGCTCTATCATGTCGTGGGTGATGTACTCCCAACCCATGTCCAGCTCGAGCAGTCTCGAAAACGACGTAAGGCTATACGCCAGCGTGTTGCCCGTCGCGTGCAGGCAAAGGGTGCGCAACTTGGGCAGTCCACCTTCTTGTATGAAGACGTCGGCGAACGAGGGGTCTCCAATGACGGACTGCAGCTTGAAGACCGACATCTTGCGCGCCGATTCATCGTCGCTGCCCAGTTGCTCAACGAGCCGGGGAACGTTGATGTTCTCCATCGTGGGACGATTTTGAAGTCTTCTCACGCGCAGGAAGGACTCAATGGCATGTTGAGCGGGCGGGAGTATGGGACAGAAGTGAGCGTGTGTTCGAATGTCCGTGTCGGAGCGCCAATGGTTAGCACATGGCTTGACAGGACCCGTCAACCACACGGGAGATTGTCGGTAGAGGTCACTCTAAAAATAACTCTAAGTTGAACCCTAACGTGTAGCGGAAGCTATCAGTAGACTTGATGAGATGGGTTTCAGGGCAATCCCAACGATGGTGTTACAGAAGTTGATCCAGGACGACGCATAAGTTGTGGACCGGAAGTTCATCAGCAAGAAAGCGGTTGTCACCAGATGCGCGCCATAGGAGACAGATAACGCACAAGACAGACCCGACGGATCTCCAAGCTAACCCCGTCATGCACTCCACCCCACCAAGCTACCCCGGCTCCCATTCTCTTCCTTCCCTCCCGCCATGCCAGCAGCACAACCAGCACACGCGATAGCTCCATCCAGCTCATCAACCGCCAACGGCGCAACCATCGCCCCATCCGTGACCCACGGTCTCAGCGCCGCAGAGTTGCAAACCCTCTCCATAGAATGCGTTGAAGCCAAAGCCAGGGCATACTGTACGCGCCGTCTTTTCTCCCGTGCCTTCCACGACCCCCCATGCTCACAAACATCCTGAGCCCCTACTAACCAACCACCACAGGCCCCTACTCCCACTTCCGTGTCGGCTGCGCCCTCCTCACGACCTCCGCCGCCTGCATCACCGGCGCCAACGTCGAGAACGCGTCATACCCGGTCGGGACCTGCGCCGAGCGCGTCGCTCTCGGCACCGCCGTCGCCGCGGGTCATCGACGCGGCGAGTTCAGGGCCATGGCTGTGGCGACGGATGTCGTGCCGCCGGCGAGCCCGTGCGGGATGTGCAGGCAGTTTATAAGGGAATTTTGTGAGGTGAGTGGTGGTGTTTGGTGTTTAACAGATGGGTGGGGTGTTGAGAGAGGGAGGAAAGGATGGAGAAGGACGGCTGGTGGGGGTTATCTCAAAGACGTGTGCTGATGCGGGTGCTCGATAGCCGAACATGCCGATTTTTATGTACGATCGGGATGGGCAGTACGTTGTGATGACTGTTGAGCAGGTAGGTCGCGCGTTCAAGTGAAGACTCGATGGGGTCTGGGCTGATTCGGATGGTGCAGCTACTGCCTATGTCGTTTGGGCCGGAAGCACTGCCTTCGCCGCAGCAAATGGCGGCTATTCATGATAAGGCCTCTTAGACATGAACGTGGCATGAATCAAGGCGCACGTGGTTAGCAACGTATGGAGTGTTGATGCACTATGGTCTGATAGGACATGAGACAGGCGTGTGCACCGGAACGGCAGCTCAGGGCAAGGGATGGTGGTGGAATCTAATCAAGGTCTGGCGCCATGTGCTCGATATCATTTCGCAACGTGTTGCTTCTTGGAGCGGGTTCAAGTTTTCTATTGGTGGTTGGTCATACAGATTCATGCCTTTCGACTACGTTTGCTGGTGCGATTGACTGATATCAGATTGGGACGGTCAATGGGTTCATTGTACTGAGTACCATGCTGTCAACTCAGGTTCTGCGAGGAGTGATATGACACTTACGAAGCACCTCCATCCACGACGAGATTCGCGCCCGTGATATAGCTGCTGAACCCACTAGCTAAGAATCCAGCTACTCTGCCAACCTCTTGCGGTAGACCTGCCCGCTCCAGACCGATCTGCTCTTTCTGAACCTGCGGGTTGGAAATGTCAGTTTGACCAAGGCCGTCGGTGAACACATGGGCTGCGGTACCTTCTCAGATTGTAAGGTTGACGGCGGTAGCTGAGAGCTCATCCCGCGCATGTCGAACTACAGCTGGTAAGCAATTTCGCAGAGTGCCATGGAAAATGGAGGTGGTAACTTACACCTCTCAAATCCACACCTACGTCTATCTGGCCTGGTGATATACAGTTGATGCGGACACCGGTACCTGTGGGATGTCAATTACCATTCCACGGACCGGCTTCATCTTATCCAAATAGCGTGTACCTTTCAAAGAGGCTACGCCAGCTCTTACAACTCCCAGCGCGGCATGGCAACTCATGGTAAAGCAGGGACCCCAGCAACCTATGAGGATCAGTCCCATCTCGCCACGGTGATGCATAACTCCATGAGGAGTAGCTCCAGGTCACCTACCGCCATATGTGCTTGCAACCGAGCTGACGACAATGATACTGCCGTACTTCTGGTCTTTGGGCGCAGCATTGGGATAGTTTCCCTTGGCAGTGGTCTTCCCCATCGCAGGCGGTGCGTATTTCAATGCAAAGAAGGGCGCCATCGAGTTCGCCTCGAAACATTTCCGCAGGTCGTCGGGACTCGTGTCTTCTACTGATGGGGGTCCGAGAAGGCCGGACGAGGTCACCCAGACATCGAGCCTGGTGGGATAAGTGTCAATGCGGGTCCGATGAAGTCAATAGAGATGTGGTGGGATCAGCCATATCGTACCTGCCCCATGCGTTCAAGACCTCGTCCATCAACACCAAAGTATCTTCCTCATTGGCAAGCTTGTAGGGATATCCTATCACTGTCGTATTGGGATATTCTTTGTTGATCTCTTCAGCGAGCTGGGTGTACTCTTCAGAAGAGGCGCTTGAGCACGCTGTCGTTAATCACCATGTTAGTCTCCAACGTCTCCAGCCCAAACGTGTCGCAATACGGGCTGGGAAACAGAACGTGTGCCAGAGCCTCAGCTCTCAGGTCGACGAGCAATTGCACGCACCGTAGACACAAGCAGCACCGTGAGCTGAGATTGTGGTCAGCTCAGTCAGTTGCAGTGTGAAGAATGGCATGCTTGCTGGCAAGTTCAAGTGTGATGGCCTTTCCTATGGGCTGTGTTGCGCCTGTGACTACACAGACAAACCCATACTGTGCGACCCGGTCAGCCAATGCTTCTCACAACGTTCTTGACACAGCAACTCACCAACTTTCCGTCAGAGCGGTAGGGCGAAAAGTTCTCAGAGTCCATGTTCGCAGTGCCGTTTACCTGATCCATGGTGAGGCTTTAGCGGGTTGATATTAGAAGCGCAATGCCCTGGCAGTTGCTTGAGAGTGGCAGAAGAAAACATTCTGATGAGGTGTAGTTACGGCACGAATCAGCGAGGCTGCAGGTCCGAAATAGCTGCGTGTATGGACTTGGCTCTGTTGGGTTCCTTGGTTGTTGATACGCGGAGATGGTTGACATGCATGAAGGAGCTCTTATCGCTATCATGGTCCGAGCTTTCACTACTGAAAAGCACGTGAAAGGCAACCCACATCCACTTTGATCCGCCACATATTCGTACCTCGACTCTATAAGGACTCGAGCAATGCTTGGACGACGTCTCCTTATAGACAGTTTGCTGTGACACAGCAGTGTGAGTGTCCTACCAGTATGGACATGAAGACACGAATCATTCACTAGGTAGGATATGTGAGTACAGTACAAGACAGAGCATTGATCGAGTTATCATGTATCAGCAATTTCCACCTCCATGCCATAAACATCCGGTTACTAACTCAGACTACCTGCATTCCAAGCGGCCCTTGCCATCAAGCCATAGACTACGTCGTAAACTCCGCACAGTACAATGGCAGACGACCCATCAAACATCATTACACAGCAGTCAACTCCTCCTCTCCAGCCACACCTAATTCCGCCTCCTCCTCATCCCAACATCCAATCCCAACGGCTTCCTCAAAAACCCCTCCCTCGTCTGCATCTCCCCCTGATAAAGCTCGAACTCATACCGCCTAAACACCGTGCTCACAATCAGCGCCAACTCCATCTCCGCCACATTCCTGCCCACACAGGCCCTGGGCCCATAGCTGAACGGAATGAACGCCGCCTTCTGCCGCTCCGTCACTTTCTCCCACCGCTCGGGCCGGAACTCGTCCGCGTCCGGGCCCCAGATCTCGCGGCTGTGGTGGATGGTGTAGGACGGCACGGACAGGACTGTGCCTTGCGGGAAGTGGTGGTTGTGGATCGTGATGCCGGGGCCGACGGGGACGACGCGGGGGAGGCCGAGGGAGGAGGTGCTATGAATGCGCATTGTTTCTTTGATGACGGCGTCGAGGCTGGTGGGGGTTGTCAGTATCACATCGCAGTGGTGAACGTGAACAGTCATGTGGGCTGCCACTCACTATGGCAGATCTTTGACCTGTGCAAAGTTGGGGACGGTGTCGTCCGGAAGTGCTTGGTCGAGCTCCTGCTGCAGCTTCCTCACAGCCTCGGGGTGCTTTAGCATGTGGTAGAGTAGCGCGCAAGATGTGTTGCTCGTCGTATCGCTACCGGCGATCAATTGCGTCAGAGCCTCAGCGGTCAGTTCCTGCCGGCCCAGCTTCTCGCCCTTCTCGTCGCGGCCTTCCATCAGGCGCGCCAGGAGGTCAACGCGGTCGATCTTGTCGGCGTTGTCGAGTCGTTGCTTCACTCGTGCGGTGGCGATGCCGGCAAGGTTCTCGACTGCTTCGACGCCCTTGGAGAAGAAGGGATCGGGGAAATATTTTGCCCAAGGCTTCATCTGAGGGAAGCAGCCGATGGCCCTGTGAACGTAGTGGTCAGCTTGCAAGCTATATCCGATGCAGTCAGTATGTTTCGACGTACGCAGAAACCTCTCCCCTGCGGTTCAGCACCTCGATAGCAGGAGCGAATGTTGGCGGAGCATCTGGAGATTCCCGCATTTCCGCAATATCCTGTCCTTTCTCCAGCATTCCGAATGGCGCACCGAACGCTAGATCGCCGATAATGTCAAACGCGAGGTAGTTGAACCAGTGCAGCGCGTCCAGCTTCGCATATTGGCCATGAGCGTTCTTGGCTCTGGTGTCCCATTGATTGACCAGCTCCTCCAGGTTGTGATGCATGTACTGCTCGAACTGGCCGATCGACTTTGCGCTGAAGGTGTGCGCAACTGTCTTGCGCTTGCGAGTGTGCTCGGCGCGGTCGCGGGTGTTGAAGAGACCGCGCTGGATGGAGACGAAGGCGTCATAGTATTCGCTGCGGACAGTCTCTCAGCATGTCTACCTTGCTTGCAGTGTTGCAGAAACCTACGCCTTCAGAAAACCATTGCCATGCCCGTAAATGGTGGGTATGGCAGCATCATCCGCGATCGAAACATGACTTGGCTGGATACGGACGAGCGGACCATATTTTTTGTGTGCTGCGTCTACTGCCAGATAACGCCTGCCCCTGCGACACTGCCAAAGAAGCCAGAGGTTGCTGAAAGCTGCTGGGAAAGGCGCAGGGACATCACGGATGGCATTATTGCGGAGCCAAGGAAGGAGGTAGAAGAGGACTGGAAGGGCTAGGAGAGTCCACGGAGAGAGAAGCAGGTCCACGAGAGCCATGTTGAAAGCTTGAATTGAGAACTACTCGGATAGAGGATTGCAGTCAATCGTAGTCGTCCATCGTGACCTATCTATATAATAAGGACCCTTCGATCCCCAGAGCTTGGCCATGTCCCCGCTTTGAAGCCGACATCATTTGCTCTGCTACCGTGGCTACCCCGCGACATGGCGTTGTGTGCCAGACGAAGTTGCACGGCACCTATGACATCTTGATCTGGGGTTTCGGCTCCGAGCCAGCTCCGCACTCACAACCAACATCCGAGTCGAGACTCTCCATAAAAGAAGCCTGCCCGCTCCCTTCCAACTCCCGATGTGCTTTCCGGTGCTCTGCGCTTGAATGGTCTGGCGCAATAGTAGCCTTTAAACCGACACAAGCCTTCCCGAGCGCGGTTCCGGTTGACGTCTGCCACAAAGCTCACCATCGGCTAATTCCTCGATTGTCGACTGCCAAGGGATACAAGAGTGTCAGCGCGCTTTTGACGGAGGCGCAACTAAGGTAACCTGCAGCACATGGCGAAGCTTACTTTGCCGCTGTGAAGAACAAGAACATGGCCAAACAGCCGACTCTCGATCCGTAATGCTTGCGTCGGGGCACGTTCGGGCGTGGAGAGCTTCGGCGACTGACATCTTCGTTGGCTTGACCCTTCCAGGAGCTGCTCATAATAGACGCACTCATCACTTTAGGTAAGGGATGCAAAAGCGTGAGTAAACAGCTGCGGTAAGAGACGGGTGATTCAC
>JAKLMF010000229.1:0-22666 GCA_022813555.1 Botryosphaeria agaves | reverse complement strand
CTATTGGTGACCTTGAGTACATCTATGAGAATACTCCGCAAGGCTCACCACTTCGGAGGTTGGTAGTCGATGCGGTTGCCCGAACGTTCGATATAAAGGGTCTAGAAGAAAGCCTGGACGATTGTCCGCGGGAATTTCTGTATTACTTGTTGGTTACAATTTCGTCGCTAGAGGATCGGACAATAACTTCTCAGAAGGATTGGAGAAATACGGATCGATGCCAGTACCACGACCACGCAGCAACAAGGGCTACCACCACCAAGTAGATGCTCTGAGTGTCTCGGCATAGACTGGTGAAGGCAAGGCCGGCCGGTTAGACTGGTGACGCCAAGACGGAGGAATGAGGAGAGTCTGGAAATCATGGTTTCGGCTACACTGCTTGTCATTGGAGGAGGGGAGCAGGACGCTCGTGAAGTTCTGCTTACTACTTCCTGGTGTTCCTTCACACTCGTCCAGGAGGAATTGCAGGCTACGATGGCAAGTTGTGCTTTTGACAGAGCCTCAGGACGCATCGTCATAGTAATTGCAGAAATTGTTTTGTACAAATCCATATCTGATTCCTCAGTGTCTTGCTGAATGTTTCACCGCGTCTCTGGCGGCGTTCTCGTCTAAGCATTAAGATGTCACGAAGGTAGGTTAGATTCCTTTCGGCTGTATTATGAGCTCGGGGTTGTTTCACTTCCCCAGAACTTCACTTAATCTTCAATGAGTCACCAAAGAGTGGTGACGAATTTCCAAGCTCTTGTCCAAGTACAGCTTCTAGCTCGATTTCAAACTTCGTCCAGCTTCCAATTGCAATCTCAATGTGACAACGTTCCCTTACAAGCTCCACTCGTGATGGCATCCAATGCCACGAATAAGGCCAAGATCCCGCCAGGTCCAGTTCAAGCGGCAACCGAGTTTGGCTTCTGTCCTCACTCGCTGTCATTAACTGCACTTCCTCCAGCGTGAGTCAAATTATGAACACTGTGAGACATGGCGACGCGGCATCAGGATGTCTCACTAATAGGACGATTCTAGTTCCGTCTACAACACTCCACTAGTTACTGTCAAAGTCAGCTGTTCAGCACAGGAAGTCCAAGTTCTCAAGGGCGTGCTTTGCTATCACTCACCCGTCTTCAAAGCAGCGCTTGGAGGCAATTTCAGCGAAGCTAGTAAAGGGGTCTTGGAACTGCCGGATGAAGACCCAGAAGCGTTTCAGGCTTCTGTGAGCTGGATGTACACGCGCCGATTGTTCGAGCCAACACACACACGACCGAGGAAAGTGCCTTTGACGTTCGAAACCTTACTACGTGCTTACGTTCTCGGAGAAGCGCGCCTCATACCTGGCCTGAAGAACGCAGCCATTGATGCGCTCATTGAAAAAGTTGCAGACGAATGGACGATCTTTACGACCCACATCAGTACGGTCTACGACGGAACACCAGAAGGTTCACCACTCCGCAAATTGGCGACCGGAATGATGCTTCAAACTTGTGAAGTGGTCCAGATCAAGGGACGGATCCTGAATGACCTGCCACGCGAGTATCTGTATGATCTCCTCCTAGCATACTCCAAGCGTGACACTCCAGGGACAATCAGCAAACACAATTGGCAGAACATCGATAGATGCCAGTTCCATGAACACACTGCTCCCACACCTCTAACAAGGGCTCTCGCGAAAATGTAAGTAGTTTTCAACGATGCAGTCTGAGTCGAAGCAGTTTGCTAATGGAGGCAACGTGAAAAGCGGCTCTCCGATCCCAGTGTAGACGTCGATTGAGGGTATCCAAGACTGCTACTTGTGCGTAGAAACAACATGGCAGGCATTCGAGTACACTGGTTTACTCCTCATCTGCGACATCGAATGAGTGCGTCTCTCAGGCGGTGCGGTGGCTAAGCCGATCTCCAATCTTCCTCGACATACAATGGTTCTCTGCTCGACGTCATGGTCTCTGGGTCGGTCCTAGTATGCACTGAGCCTCTCGGGGCATCGTATGAGGCACGGCGCTCACTACGTAGTCTACGATACTTTCTGATTGCAGTAGAGTAGCCTCAGAACCCTTCCATCCTGTATACGCGTCTCTCCTTAGCATGTGGTGCCTTTTGGAAGAGGGGAGAGAGATACCAGGATTCAGAAGGCTGCTTGAAACATTACCACTGTAGGCTGCATTCAAAAGAATTTCCAAAAACAACCATCCCTAACATGTCCGGACTTGTGCCAAATCTATTCCCTTTTCATATAATATCCAGTTCGTCATCATCGTCATTATCCAAAGGCGCCGCAACCTGTCCCAAACTCTCCCGACCCGGTTCCCTGATACCCTTCCCTTCCAACATGAACTTCGCTCTCTTCTTCGCGGGCAAAGCCTCCTCGGACGCATCCCCAAAATCCAGAACCCCCTGCCTCATCTTCTTGACGTTCGACTTCGACGGACTCAACAACCCCCTCTTATACGCCCCACCCCACCCCATCGGCTCACTATTGCCAGACCCATGTCCCCTCTTCCTCTTCACAGGGCTCAACCTCACATCGCCCGCTTTGTTCCCCAGCAATCCCAACGTCCCCGCATCCGGTGGCTCCGGCGGCCTCTCCGACCCCCTCTCCTCCTCCCTCACCGCCGCCCCCACCGCATCCGCATGCTTACTCCGCATGTACTCCCCCCCCATCCCGACCCCCGATTTCCCCAGCTTCTCCGCAAGTCCCTTCTCCTTCTCCCTCTCCGCCAATCTCTTCCGATGCAGCTCCTCCCTGCTCATCCCACGGCCGTACGCCCCGAAATCCGCCTCATCCGCGTCCAGCAGCGCCGCCGTGCTGCGCCCAACGCCAGTGGGGGCGATATAGTACGTCTCATGCAGCTCCGGATCATGCCTAGCACCCCCCTGCCACAGCCTCTTCCTGCGCTGACTCTCCTCGAAGCCCGCATCCAACACCCTCGACTTGGGCCTCCATTTCCCCCCCTCGCCGCCGAGCCCGCGCATCGTGTTGATCTCCATGCGGCCGCGCCTCGTCTTGTCCAACTGCAGCTGGACGTGGAAGTCGCAGACCTCCGTCTTCCTGCCATCAATCCACGCGCCGCACTCCTTCCCGTCCTTCTTGACCGCGTTGCAGAAGCCCAGGTCCCGCGCCATCCCGAGCTCGAGGATCACGTCTTCTGAGGAGGCGACTTTGAGGCTGAAGGCGCCGGAGTCGCGGTTGCGCGGGGGCATGATGCCCGGGTTGAGGATGGCGACGACAGTGCCGGGCGTCAGTTTCCAGAAGCGGTGGAAGCCGGTGTCGAAGAGGAAGAGGTCGACCTCCCATTTCAAATCGGTAAGTCTTAACACCATGAATTTCGCGTTGGGGGGTTGGTCGTCGTCGTCCGCATTAGCTGAAGAGGCGGTTCGGTGGGATTGCAGCGTGTCGCGGGGAGTGGACTTGGAGGCGATGATGCCCAGGACGATGTAGTCGGCTTCGTGGTCGGGGGGGTCGTAGTCGGGGGATTTGACGGTTTTCAGGAGGCGCGGGAGGGGGTAGAGCTCTTTGGATTCGAGGGTGCGGGTTAAGGTTGTGTGAGGAATTAGGCGTTTGGAGAGGTGGAAGCCGGTGAAGGGCTCGATGGTGGAGGATTCGGTGGGGTCGTGGTCGGATGAGGTTGTCTTTGCCGCTCGACTGAGAGTCTTTGATAGAGGGTTTCGAGAGCTTTCTGGAGGGTTGAATGATCGAGACGAAGACGGTCGCTGAGGCTGAGATTGAGGTTGAGTAATGTTTGGTCGCGCAGATAACGCTGCAGGTCTTCCGGGAGTTGCTGTAGTATCTGCCAGGCCGGACGTGGATCTTTGTTGCGATAGTGCAGCTGTAGCAGGTCTGGCGGCAGACCGTGATATATCCGGTTGCACTGCGCTGTCGAAATTGGCGTTGGTTGTATCGTTCGAGCTGAGTCCAAACCCTTTGCTGCGGACGTTGCGTATCCTAGCCTCTTTCTCCTCCCGCTCCTTGTCATTCAACCTGCTTTCAGCGATCCGCTCACTAAAACTCTTTGGCCGCTGGTCACCCCTATCTGTCTCGTATTGCGCGCCATGACCCTGCCGCTGCCCATCTACTCGGCCCCCCACAGTTGCAGGTCGTTTCAGTGATACGTTCTGTGCCTTGAGCCCCTTGTCTATTCCCAAAATCACCCGTGCTGGAGAGGTTGGAGGGTTTACTGCTCTCCGATCTTTTACTGGTGATAATGGGACTTGCACTCCTGATTGCGGCCGCGACAGATCGGCCGCTCTCGAAGGCTCCGCCGGCGCACCTGCCGCTGTACTAAGCCTTGAGGATCCTCGAGCGCTGCCACTTTCCGTATCTGAATCCGTCGCAGTCTGCTTCGCCTTGGCCTGCTGGAGCTTCTTGAGCTTTAGACGTGCCTCAATGGCTTTGAGCTTCAGCCGGAGGGTCTCCTCATCCTCGTCCTCCTCTTCGTCATCTGATGGTAAAGATAGTGCGCGAAATGCAGTCTTTGAATTCGAAGGAGTTCGTTTCGATGGAGAAGGTGAAACTGAATTGCGTTCTCGCCGGGTTTGTAACTTCTTCCTCCCGCTAGGAGAGCTCAGTAAAGCCTGGAAAGGTGATTTTGGGGGCCACTTGGGTGCTTCGGAGGGCACTACAAGTGTTAATCCAGATATCTACAACTGGAATCGCGAACATACCTGTCGCGGTCGCTGTCTCTCTCACGATCATCTTTCACTATACGAGTAATACTGGTATCGGGCTGCACCCCGTGATTTCGTTGGCCTGGTTTTTGGCCGCACCATAACCATGACACTCCGGGGCTCCGCTGTGACTCTCTTCAGGTCGTCAAAAGGCTCACGAGATGCGCGCAGGCATTACCGTGTTACTCTACCTCTCAACTGGTCGTCTTGTTTGTTGTTGGTTCTGCAGGTGCGGGATGGTTGCACGTCAAGCCCAAGCGGGAAGCGCGAACCGCGTTTCAATTAAAGACGCGTCTTCCGAACCTCCATTCTATTACTGTGGGTGCGATCAATTCACCACTCAATTGAAGCACCTCAGTTGCGTTTCCGTATTTCTGCTCTGGAGAACAACCAAGGTTTATACAGTTTCCAACATGAAAACCCGCTCGAAGCCTGCAGCCAAACCTCCTCCTCAAGCCGAGTCCGAATCACCAAGCAGTACTCTTGCGCCGAGCGAAGCGGATCCACCGAAGTTGTTCATCCTACCCAAAGATACCTCTGTAGAAGCGCGAATAATCACCCTATCGAACCCTGCGACCTCCACGCTCAACCGTTACTACTTCTGCCCACAGAAAGGCTTCTATGAGTTTACCAAGATCGCCGCATCGAGGAGTACTCCGCGCAGCTGGCTACTTGCCCCGCCTCGAGATGTACAAGAAGTTAAAAGAGCTGGGAAAGAGGAGAGCAGTGGAATTGAGACTGGCCCAAACGAAATTGCAGCCGATGCGCAAGAGGCAGACAAGAGTACGGCGCAGGAACCGTCTACGGATGCAGGGTATATCACCAAGAGCGCGGGCCTGTTTGTAGCCGCACCAATCGATCCACTGTTTCTTGTGCTGCCAGCACTAGTCCCTGCGTCCTCATGCTCAAGAGAATCGCAGAAGCAGCTGTTCCTCTCCCTAGACGACCATCTAGACAACTTCTCCACCTCTTCAACCCATCTACGACACCTCCTACGCAAACATAACCTCAACTCGCGAATTGAGGAGCGTATAGCAGCTGTATGCGATACCGTAGACGCAGGCGACGAAAATATGTACCGCCTTTCCCACGAAAAGCTGCTGCAAGAGCTCCTCGCCAAAGCTCAGCGCATGGCATCCGGTGGTCTCCCAGCGTCAATGGAGGAGCGCTTTGTGCGCAGCGCCTTGGAAGCGCCCATCATGAGCATCAGGAGGGAAGAGAGCACCGTGAGCGCCGTGGCCGCCGAAGAAACCCAAGAAGCTCCAACGCCCTCGGAGATGGAGAGTCAAATACCATTGGACCCGTCCCAGAACTCAGCTGAGTCCCAAGCAACCGTCTCCACCGCCGCAACATCCATATCTTCCATCTCCACCTCCACCCCCACCCCTCGAGCTTCCGCGCCAGAAGAAGTGGTCCACCTCCTCCGCCTTCGCACCGCATTGAACTTCCTCCTCTCCTCCTACATCCCCTCGTCCCTCCGCCCTCAACTCCAGGCAGCGTTGTCTTCCTCACAAACACCCAATTTCACCCCCCTAGACGCTCACCTCACCCATCTCTCCTCCCTCCGCGCCGAAGCACAAGCCCTGCGCACCCTCTCCGACAACATCAGCCGCAAGCGGCCCCTGGGCGGCGTGGACGACGACGAAGCGGCCGAAGCCAGGGCGGAGAAGAAGCGGAAGAAGGAGGAGGAGGAGAAGCGGAAGAAGGGGGAGAGTAGGGGCGTCAAGGAGTTGCGGAAGGTGAATGTGAGTGGAATGAAGAAATTGAGTGCGTTTTTTGGGAAGGCGGCGGTGAAGAAGGCGGGCTGATGAGGTGTGTGGGTCTGAGGATTTGGGGGTGTTCGTTGGGATAGGGTTGTTGGATGGAGAGGCGTTAATGGCGCTGGGGATACGGAGGCGTTCGTAAGTCAGTTTCGTTGCTGGGAAGCGCATAGGTGTCAGGATGAATCTAGAAGACAAGTCATCTCATTGGGAATCTATCATTGTTCGTTCGGTTCTACATAAGTAAAAGGTGTCCTAAAGACGGTCCGTGGTATCTTAGTTTCGAGACTGCGCAAAAACTCGACAAGCTGCAAACGCATCCAACTCAGCACATCTCCACCAACACGATCGCTTTGACGCGATGGTTCCAGTGGATTTTGGCAATCAGTGCCCGCTGAGAAGTGAACCATGCCAACGGCCGTGACACAACAGTCACAGCATGTCCAATGCCCCCCATCAAACAAAATCCAAGAAGCCGTAATGCATCGTATCGTCATGACTTTCCGAACGCCATACCTGTTCAACAATTTTCATCGCGCATCAATACCGACTCTTCCCATCAACCTTGACACGCCGCTCTACGAAGCCGCATAAGCCCCACTCCTCGTCCTCTTCCCCGACTCCTCCCTCTCCATCGGCGACGCCTCCCTCTTCATCCCCTTAGGCGTAGCCCTCTCCGCAGTCTTCGTCCGGCGCCACATATCAAACGGACTGACCTTCTTACCCCGCGTCGGCGGCACGAAGAGCGGAGGCTCGATCGGTCCGTCCTCCTCTGGCATCGCATGTCGCTGATTAATCTCTGCCTCCTTCTTCACGCTCGAACGAGTCGGCCGCACGGTCGACGGCGGAGTCATGTGGCGGAACCGCTGCTTCACCGGCGTGACAAGTTCCTTCTCTTCGTCCACATTCGGTGATGACGGGGCCCCGACGCTGCTGCGGGAGAGCTTCTTGGGACTGGGGACGGGGACAGGCAGTTCGATGTCGGTGAGCGCTTCCTCGGCCGCAGCTTCCTCCTCGCGTTCGCGGCGCTGGTCGTCGCTGGGCCAGAGCAGGCGTGGCTTGACGGAAGACCGAGTGAAGCGGCGGTGAGAGGCTGCTCCCGCTTTGCGGCGGATATCGAGTTCGTTTGGACTGTCGGACTCTTCGTCGGCGGATGGGGTGCCCTCGGGCTCTTCGAATCGACGGAAGATCTTCTTGCCGCGGCTGGATGATATTGTTAGGCGCGGTTTTAGCTTCATAGGATGGGTTTGGACTTACAAGACGTATATCAGGCCTTCTCCGTTCTCGACCGCCTTCTCCATTCGACCCGTCTCTTCTTGACCGTGCGCATTGCTGTCTCCTCGCTTGGCTTGAGATACTTTGCGGGAAGCTCTGGCCCTAGCACGTGTCTTTCGGGTTCCAACAAACGGGTTGTCTTCGCCTTCATCCAAGCTGGGCACCCGCTCCTTCGAGTCGGTATAGATCTCGATCTTGTTCGAAGAAGCCTCTTCATCGGAGTCTTCCACAAGCCTGGATAGACTGAAGGCAGCATGTCTCTTGCTCTTGACGCTCTTCCTAGGCGATGGCATCGCATCTTCGATGGTAGCGGGTCGACTAGGAAACAGCACTCTCGCGGTAGCTCCTAGCGAGGCCTGAGACTCAGTGGGCCGCTTCTTAGGCGTCTTGGACGGCGTTGGAAGCATTCCCGCAGCGTCGGTTGAGAAAGGCCGTGGCATTATTGACGTGTAGGTAGGGCTCTTCGATATCCGCTGCGGAAGCGGAGAGGTCGGCGACGCGGGCGGAGAGAAAGTCTGGCTTGACGTGCGTGACAAGGTACGCTTGTGGTCGTTCGTAGGTGTTGAAGCGCGTTCGAAGCGATGCTGACTAGAACTGCTGTCGTGTTGTTGATGCTGTGAATATCGATTGCGCTGCGCGGCAACACGACTGGATCGTCGTGGTGAATATGGCTCGTAGGAGTCGTAGCGCGGTCCATGTAATGGAGTCGGAGGGGTGTGTACCCTCCGGGGAGGAGGTGGTGTGCTTGGCATCTGGTGAATGGAGCAGGCGAGTGTTGTAAAGCAAGTCGGTCGCGATGGATGTCCGAGATGGGATGAATGGATTTTCTTTCTGAGCAATTGAACTGGACAGAACGATCGAAGCAATATCAAATAGCACTAGAAGGCGTGTAGAAGGGGCAATGTGGGTATTGATGGTAGTGACGGGGAGGGTGGAGCGTTGTTGACGTTGGTTGCCCGTTCCCTTGCAGAAAGTGGCTGGGAGAACGCTAGAACAGCCTTACGTGCCAAACTGCCGTTCGAGAAATCCTGGCATTGCTACACCCCAATACCAGGCGCGACACCGGGCATGACTTCCAACGCCAACCTCAGCCTACTCATATCGCAGCGCGTAAAGCAGTCCAACAATAGCAACCCGCTCGAATGCACCACCAAGAGAAGGTCACCGACTGTTTCAATCCACGTTTCGACGCGTTATCGCGCCTGCTTAGTCTCTGGTGCCCGTTTGTATCCCCAAATCTTCGCACAACATGCCACAATCGGGCGACACACCCAAAATCGAGCACCTCGACCTCTCCGACTCCGACCCAGACGCCCTCTTCGACTCCCCCGCAAAGCCCAAAAGGAAGGCAAAACAGCCCAATGGCGCAAAGCATGAATCAGAGAGCTCGACCTCCCGCCTGGAATCCCGCTACAGCGCCGAAGAAGCCCGGGAGGCCGCGCTACGGAAAGAGCTCGAGAGCGTGCGCAACATCAACAGAGTGATAGAAGGCGTAGTCGAGAGCCTCGAAAAAGCGAAGAACAACATGGAGGTCAGTGCCCACCCCTCCCCATCCCATGACCGTCCCACACAAGCAGCCTAACACAACTCACCCTCTAACCAGACCGTCTCCCGCACCGTCACCTCCGCCTCCACCCTCCTCCAAACCTGGACCCGCATCCTCTCGCAGACCGAGCACAACCAGCGCCTCATCCTGAACCCGGCCTGGCAGGGCGCGAGCCAGGACCAAGCGGACGCGGGGAACGAGGCGCTGCTGCGCCAGCAGGCGGCCGACCGGCGCGAGATGGAGGAGCAGATGCGGCGGGAGGCCGCGGCGAGGAAGGCCGCGGCGGAGGAGCAGAGGAGGGCGAATGAGGCTGCTGCTGGGCCGGGGACGAGGGGGAGGGGCGCGAGGGGGAGGGTGGGGAGGGGCGGTGGGGGGAGGACGACGCCGGGGGATGGTGCTGGTGGTGGTGGGGCGACGGGGACTGGGACGGGGTATGTGGGTGTTGGGGGGCAGGGTGGGAGGGGTATGCCGCGTGGGACTTCGTCGGGGCCGGGGAGGGCGGGGAGTGGGATTGGGAGGGGTCTGAGGGGGAAGGGAAGGGGGTTGGGGTGATGGGGTGAGCATTTGATGAGGGCCAAGGATGGACCGTGAGGATATGCGGGCTTGTTGCTGATGCTACACATTGACAGCAAGACATGTGGTACGCCATGTGGAACAGGGATCAGGGCGGCTCACTCCGCTGGCGGACAGCCGTCACCATAAATGTAAATATTGCGAACAGATTAATCCGTACCAATATCAGCCGGGCGAAACATGCTTTTGATCCATGCTTAGTGTGAGGACATCCAGTCCAGGAACACTCCGACACTCCAATTCTGGGAATATAGCTATGAGGAGCAAGCAAAAACACGGGGTTAGATCCGCGTGTTCGACGATGATTGATTTTACTTCCTGATCCGGTAGAACCGAAAAGTAGCGTCGAACGCGGGACTGAACGTGGTTCTCTACAACCCATGTCCTCACGTGCGATTCACTCTGTGAACCCCAAGATGTCAGTGTGGAGGACAAACTGATCATCTTGCTGGAGTTCAATGGCAGCCGGCCACGTTCACCTCGTGAATCAAGACGCGTTTCGGACCGTCGTTGAAAACAGGTGTGTTAAGATGCCCGTGTTCGACGGTAATTGTCGTGATTTCCTAATCTGGAAGTTTTGCAAAATAGCGTCGAACACGGGTGATGTGTGTTATCCACAAATCCGTTTTATAGAGAGTGGCGCACTCGCTACGACTTAAGATAATGCAACTCGACCGCGGGGCTGGCTTTCTGATATCTTGCTATGTCGACATGGGAGACTTTCCTAGATGCAGTACATATCCACTTTTAGTAAGTTCACTCTCTGTGGGTTCACTGGATTCACTTTTAGTAGATCGACATCCGCGCAGAACGAATGTGAGTTTCGATCCTCGTGTTCGAGAACGATTGTCATTACTTCCCGATATGGAAGCATTGCAAAGTAGCATTGAACTCGAGCAGGAAATTACATCTACCATCTGCATCTGCTTGTACGATTCGACATTGGGACCATTCACATTCTACACAACCAGGCAGTCTTGGCTAGCTGAGTTGGGATGTCCTCCACCGCCTCTTTCCAGCAGAGCTTCGACTTTGCTCCATGATCTGCTAGTTCCTCTCATACCACCTGTTTTGTCAATGCAGGTTTACTCATTGTGATGGTATGTGCCGGCGAAGTGTAGAGTAGGAGGAGAATGTTCTTCATTTAACAAGAAATTTCATATGCATGTGCGACTACTGTAAACGTTTTCTCAGTGATGCGAATTGGAAGCAAAGCATAAAAGTGTGACATAGATTGTTCTATGTTCGAAGTCTAGCAGAGCCTAATTGCTACTAACCCGGTTATATGTGGACCGGAGAGCTCAACCATAAAAGGGTATCCTGTTCGACAAACATATTCGACTCGACTAAATGTAGCTGCTCAAAGCACAGTAAACAAAGGTGCATCATGCAAACCCACCAACCAGGCAGACGTTCGAGCGAACGAGCGTCTACGAAATTTACAAAGTACGACATCGAAGCACATAGCAGCCTTGTACCCAACCATTCACCATCCTCAACCCCGTTTCCTACCTGTTCATACAAAGTCAACCCGATACACAGCCCCGACACCCTGGCCTCTGTTCACTCCATACTCGCCACTCATCTCCTTGCCCTGCTGCGCCACAACGTCCTTGTTCTTCTTCAAACTCCAATTCGCCTCAGCCCAACGGCCCATGAACGAACGACCAGGGTGGAAGACAGTCAGCACAGCGGTAGCCGCAATGATCATCGGCCCTTCAAACACCATAAACAGCGTCTGATCATTCGCCAGCGCGCCGCCAAACCCGCTCTTCAGCTCCGCAACACGGTACACGCTGCGCACGAAGATAAGAACCGTCGCGGTGAACAGGCTGACCTGGAAGGCCTTGAACACGAAGGACGCGCGGAGACGGTTAAAAGCGACGTTCTTATCCCCCTCCTCGCACCGCCACATGCGCACGATAAACTCGCCCACAACACCATGAACAGCGCGAGCGAGAAGACCTGGAACGCCAAGCCGGCCACCATGATATGCACGCCGAGGTCCTGCGTCGCTTTGTCGGTGGGGTCGGCGATAGACGCGATGGCGCCGCCGACGGCCTGGAGGACCAGGCTGATGAAGTCGCAGGTGATGAAGGTGATTGTGTAGGCTTTTGGCGAGAGGCGCGAGAGGGAGACGCCGTGGACGGTGATGATGCGGCCGAGGCAGAGGTAGATGGAGGCGCTTAGGAAGGCGGGGCCGATGGTCAGGGAGACAAGGTATCTAGACATAGTCTGTCAGTAAAAGATGAGAAGATGTGGTGGGAGGAAACGGGCTGCGTACATCAGGAAGTTGTTCATGTTGAACGGGTTGTAGTGCATCATGACGCGCCCGGCATAGCCGATGATCTCGAGAAACAGCCCGCATACCATGCCGGCCAAGAAGCCTCAGGTTCGGTAGCGGATTCCCTGGCCGATTTGCAGGAGCAAGATCAGGCCGAAAAGGGCCAGATACGTGACGTTACCGGCTAGGGAGGGCAGATAGCGGATGGTAGCTTGCTCTATGGAGCATGTTTGCAGTGTGCATTGGTCTTGCGGGATGGTGAAATTGGTGGCCACCATTTTGACAGCGTGAAAACGGAAATGGGAATGAGGTTGAAGTTGACTCTCAAGGGAAGGCAGAGGCAGATAGCCGTCTCGCTCAACCGCAGATGTTGTGACAGAAAACGAATTGAGTGAGAGGCAAAAAGCTCCTGGAAAAAATTTGACGGAGAACAATAGTAACGAGATTCAAAGCTGACTTGGAATGAAAAAGGAGGTACGAGACGGAGGACAAAGGCGTAATATGTACTCAGCTACCGTGCCTCCTGTGCCGGACAGTCGAACAGGTGGTTTACGCCAGAGTGTCTCGCATCCTGGCAACATACGCATCGTTTGAGGCGGAGAGACGCCTTGTAACTGTATTTAGGCTCATATGGCTCAGTTCTCGCGACATTCTGGGGCTGAATGCGTGGGCTGCGTGTGTTGTCTTGCTCAAACAAAGAGACGGCGTTGGTGAGCATTCGAGAGCTTCCCTGCAAATGCGGCTGTGCCCGCGATGGACGTCGTTGTCTTTTACGAGCGACCCAATCGCAACTTTCTGCCTGATGTTGCCGCCCCCACAAAGCTGCTGTGAGGATGCGGCGAAGGTTTGTGGATCTGGGCGCTGTTGCAAAAGTGCGAGGTGGCCAATCAAATTGGGATCTATTCTCGACATCATTCAGAGAGTCTGTCCCGTCCCAATGCTGTAAGCCAGCTCCGCAATATCATTGGTAACCAGGCTCAATCAGATACATTGACAAGGAAGATGGGATAGGAGATATCTCGCCAGTAACCAGGCTCACGAGGATATCTGTCACGCCTAAGCTGTGAGGTTCGTCGGAACGAGGGTACGTCGCAATATGGCTTGCTTGCAGGTAGCTCTTGATAGTATTCAAAGGTGTTGGTGTCGAATGTGTGAGCAAGAACTCACCGACACGAGTAAATGCGATGGTTGTTCATCTGGAGAACTGACTCGAGACCTAGGCGCAGGCGCTAACCCAATACGTTAGCGGTTGCCAATGTCAACAATCCTGTCAACAACAACGTTTATCAACCATCGGTCGCAGGGAATACTGTCGCGACAGATCACGCCTGACGCAGCGCGGACTTTTGTTCCACTTTACCTCTCACTCATTTCTACAGCGCCTGCGAGATAGTTCGTCCAAGCGCAATGGAGGGCGGTCTCTTCTCAGTGCGCCGACCGCGCGAGGTGAGTATCCAATGTCAACATGCACACAGCCGTTACTGACATATACCAGACGCTCGGCGGTCTCAACCACAATGCCTCCGCAATCCCAATGCCCAGCTCGGCAATGAAGCGCTCCAACTCCGTCACGAACCTCCAGAACCCTCCATACACTGGTAACCACGCGCGCTCAACCTCCGGCTCGCGCATGTCCCTCGCGCCTGGACGGCCGAACCAACCCATCTTTCAGCGCTCCTCCTCCGGTAACAACCTGGCGGACATGGGCTTTGCCTCTGTTCACCGCAACTCCACGAACAATATGTTCAGCTCCACCGGCGGCCGCAAGTCCTACGCGCCCATCAGCAGCATGACGCCCGCCTCCGCCCTGCAACTCGACGCCAGCACCCAGCGCCGCAGCAGCGTCTACAGCGCGCGCCCTTCCTCCATCTCCGGCGTTGCCATCGGCGCACATCAATCGTTCTTCGCGACCGCGCCTTTGCCCTCTGGCATCCCTCCGGACCCGCGCCGCCTCAAGGACGCCAGCGTGCGCGCGCAGATGGCGGCCGAGCTATCCGAATATCTGGCGCACAACAACTTCGAGCTGGAGATGAAGCACAGTCTGACGCAGAAGGCTTTGACGAGCCCGACGCAGAAGGACTTCAACTGCATGTTCCAGTGGCTGTACCACCGCATCGATCCGAGTTTCCGGTTCCAGAAGAACATCGATGCGGAGGTGCCGCCGCTGCTGAAGCAGTTGCGGTATCCGTTTGAAAAGAGCATTATGAAGAGCCAGATTGCGGCGGTTGGCGGGAATAACTGGCATACTTTCTTGGGGCTGCTGCATTGGATGATGCAGCTTGCGAAGATGATGGAGGCGTATACTGCGGGCACGTACGATGAGGCGTGCATCGAGGCGGGATTTGATGTTAGTGGTGATCGCATCATCTTCCAGTTTCTGTCGGACGCGTATAGGGAGTGGTTGCAGGTGGAAGATGAGGACGAAGATGATGCGGATAAGTTGATTAAGCCGCATGTTGAGGCCATGGCGGCAAAGTTCGATCAGGCGAACGAGGGCCATTTGGAGCAAGTTAGGGTGCTGGAGGCGGAGCACAAGAGTCTGCAGGAGAGGATTGAGGAGCTGGGGAAGACTGGGCCCAGGATCAAGAAGCTGGAAGAGCAGATTGCAATTCTGGAAGAGGATCGCGTCAAGTTTGAAAACTACAACAACAGCATGGAGGCCAAGGTCGAGAAGTACCAGAACCGCGTGAAGCTGCTAGAGGAGGAGATCAAAAAAGTCGACGTCGAGCTCGAAGAAGCCGAACAAGAAAAGGCCGCCCTCCAAGACTCCGTCGACGCGCAAGGCATCACAATCCAAGACATTGACCGTATGAACACGGAGCGCGAGCGGCTCCTCAAAGGTGTCGAAGCCACCAGCCTTCGCCTTGAAGACTCCAAGAAAAAGGTGTCTGAGAAAGAAGTCGAGGCGAGCAAGAAGCTCGACGAGCTCGAGCGCGTCGTCGAAAAGTACAACTCCTTCGGCTACCAAATCGGCATCATCCCGTCCAGCGCCCCAAACTCCAAGGGCCAGGACTTCGAGCTCGTGCTAACAGTCAACGAGGGCCCGAACTTCAGCTCCTCGCAGATGGCGGGCAGCATTTCGCTGCGGGATGCGGCGGCGCAGCCGGAGTCGGATCGGCTGCTGGCGGATGCGGGCAATGGGTATCAGCCGCATCATCTGCTGAATCTGGATCTGAAGGGCGCGGTCAAGAATAACATTCTTGTGCTGAGGAAAGAGATTGGGGAGAGGCGGAATGCGGCGCTGGAGGCGGATATGAACAATCATGATCTGCTGGATAAGATTAAGGAGGCGATCGATGATAAGCAGGCGGAGGTCGAGGGGCTGGGGCATAAGGTCCGAGCCGCTGAGGAGGAGTTTGAGAAGACGCGAGAGGTAAGCTAGAAGTTGGGCTGTTGCGTGGCCGTGCTAGCGACTGACGTGAATTACAGATCACGACAGCGCAGAAGATGGCCTCAGACACGCAGATCGAGCGCATGGAGAAGGAGCTCGCGAAGATGCGCGCTGGACTGACGGAGAGCGTGCAGCTGATGGAGCAGAGGGAGATGAACACCAACATCGAGTAAGCGTCCCACAACACCTTCGTTTCGACTTCGCGACTGACAGGTTGGACTCTTAGGTATGAGCAGCTCACTCTGCGCGCCTCAGCCCTGCGTGAGGAACTGCACACCGAGATCGAGCGCATGTTGAACGACATCATTAAGTTCAAAGTGCATGTGCAGAAGAGCTTGGAAGACTATGAGCAGTTCGTGGCTGAAGAAGTCGAGAAGGAGTGTGAAGAGCAAGAAATGGGTGCGATGGAGGTGGGAATGGACGACATGAAGGTCTAATCCAAATGATCGTGATGACGATGTTTCTTCCTACTCGATCGCGGCGCTTGGGTTGGAGGGCTATGTTGGGGCGACAAGGCTGCGGCGTTGGGAGTTTTGTTGGAGCGATACCCATGCATGTTGGAGTAGCATTTTGGAAGTGGTTTGTGTATCTGTTGTAGAGAAACGCCTTGAAATACTCTTGTTACTCGATAATGTTAGGCATTACGACTCCCACCAAAGAGCCGAGACCTTCTTCGGACAGAATCTCGTCTGTCCACGCTGCTCTCCATACTCGTGCCAAGGCCAGAATCGGATCTTCCTCCGCCCAAGTGGGCGCCGTCATCCAGCACGAAATCATCATCCTCTTCATCGTCAGCTTCGACTGCGGGTGGTATAGCCTGCAGTGCACTTGGGCCTTCCTCTTCCTCCTCTTTCTTGATACGGGGTGAGCTGTAACGGAGGGGAGGTTGACGAGAGTAAGTCGGGAAAGTGCGAGAGGTATCCGAGAGGTCATCAACCGTTTCTTCGTCTGTGCCTTCTTCTTTGATAGCACGACTGCCGTCGTCGCGCTCTTGCTTGACTGTGGGTCCAGCCTCGGACTGTGGGAAGACAAGGAAAGAGAGAATCAGCCAAGCAGCGAAGGTGAATGTCATCTCCACCGCCCAGAAAGTTGAGGTCATCAGGATGAACGACATGATGCGGTGATTGTACATGAGGTATCTGCTTTTAAGTCAGTACAGCTTCAACGACACAGCATAGAAGCGTTATCCCAACGAATGATACTCACCTCAGTCCTCCAAATCGTGCCGTAAACAGAACCCTGGCACTATACACCTGCATCTTCTCCTCACTCAGCAACTCCAGCCGCACCAGATCCGGCACGTTCCGCCATCCCTTCGCAAACTCCACGCCCTCAAACATAGGCACATGCAGCGTCTCCGCCTCGCGCCTCCAACGCAGCATATACCACGGCAACTCAACCGCCTTATTCGCATAATCCACCACCGGCGAATAGTACGTCAAGATCGCCGGCCGCCGCTCATGCGCCAGCAGCCTTGGTCCCTCATCCTCCTCGCCCGCCACACCTAACACCCCTCCACCACCTCGCGCCAGCCCCAGCAACCTCAAGTCCAGCATGAAGTTGCCAGCTTCCCGGTTCGCTGGCGTGCGTGGCAAGTGCAGCACAACGCTGACATCGTATTTCTGGCCCGAGACGAGCTGGCGGGCCAGCGGCGCGGTCCCGTAGGGGTGGTGCGCCCGCGTCGGCGCGAATTGCAGGTGGATGGGGCGTGAGAAGCCGCGGGTGGGGATGTAGGCGAAGTAGAAGAGGGTGTAGGCGGTTATGGCGATGCCGGCGAGAGCTATCGCGGTGGTGAGGAGGAGGGCGGTGCTGATGTAGGCGCGGCGGGCGGGCTTGGAGGTTAGGGCGTGGACGGGGGTGGTGATGGTGGACTAGTGGGGTGATTAGTGTGGTATAGGGCTTTCGGTGAGGGAGTCGTGTACTTTGACGGTTGCGACGATGCCTCTTTCGCCTTCCTCGTCGTCTGAGTATTCAGCCATGGCTGGTGGTTGATGTTGGGAGTTCACATTGTTGGAGAGACAGGGAAATGATGAGTGAGGGTGACGTCGGGCTTCACAAAGAGTCGCCCGACGCGAACTTCACACCTGAACTTCGTGTCGTGTCGGCTGCCTGCAGGTGGAGGCAGCAACAACACTAACACCAAAGCCATCCTCTCCACTGCATGTGTAAAGTCTCTCCTTCGTCTCACTCTCGCTCTTCTCTGTCTGATCCAAACACTCTGTCAAACCGTCATTCAATTACCCTCGTTTCTGTGTACATCAGCTCAATCACATCGTTCGTACGCGGTTTATGATGGCTTCTCCTCTTATCGCGGTGCCAGTGGAACTGGTCCATCACGTCGCCGACTATCTAGATATTCCAGACATCTGCAATGTGCGTCTCGTTTGCAAAGAATTACAATCCAAAACCTTCGTCTACTTTGCGCAACAATTCTTCACCATCAAGCAGTTCATGCTGTCTCGCTTGAGCTTGCAAGCTCTGGTAGATATCTCACAACACGAGACTATCTCTCCGTACATGCAAAGAGTTATCATCGGAACGGATTACATACCTGATCCATGGAAAGCCTCTGACGACCATGACGAACAACAGCGTGCCTACTACCACCGTCTTCGTGCAGAGCAGGAGCATGCTATCCACCTCGCTCTCGATACCTCAATGCTTGCAACCGCCCTCAAGGCTCTCAAGAACTGTCACACTATAGAGATTCGCGACTATAATTGTCGTAGAGCACGTGATGGGAAAGAGTGGCGCAGTTACGGTGCCCATACCATCAAAGCAGCGGGGGGGGATTTTATCCCTCAAGTGGGGATCCACGACATCTTCGAACCCGTCGCTACGCGTGTGTTCATGGTTGTGATGTCTGCTGTCGTAGCGACTGGATTCCCTTTACAGTCGCTCCTAGTCACTTTCCTCAACGGTGCCATCTTTGCGAGACTTGCGCTGCGACCTCATGCATTATACATCCCCCCATGGCAACTTTCTCAGTACCAGACTGCCCTTCGCCAACTGGAAACCTTGACATTGGCGCTTCGTGTCAATGGAAGAGAGACACCAGGTCACAGTGACTTATGTCAGTTTCTTTCTTTTGCGACTAGCTTGGCTAGTTTCCGCCTCAACTTGCAAGCCTCTAAAGAAACTGGCCACATCCTTCAAGTTCTCTCTCCAGCGCAGCTTCCATCGCTTGTGAACCTCGAGCTGGGATACTGCAGGGTGGAGGAAAACGCGCTCACTAGTAAGCAAGTGAATTATATTAGTGGTGCCTTGAGCCCGTTCTAACCAAGGCACAAATGTTGCAGGATTTGTCTTGCGTTTCAGCTCGACAATCCGACACCTTGGCCTTTTCCGCATCACGATCGTCGGTTCATGGAAGACCTTTGCGCAAAACATCGCCAAAGCTGGTCGCCAGCTCGACGAGGGCAGCTCGAAATGCTCTCAATCGACAGGCTTCTCTATGAACTCGATCAAGCTTGGCCTACTGAAGCAGGTGACCGACCACCATTTTGGCCTAGCACTCCAAGTGAGCTTTGAGCGAACTTTCGATGCTCAGATAGGCAGCTACGACGATCGTAAGCACTCTTCAGCCTATTCGGGACCTGACATGCCGACGTTCTTGTCGGAGCTAGAACAGACGCTCGTGATTGAACACGATCATCTTGATGACATTGAGCCCGGCACAGGAATTGACGAGGATGAGGACGACGATGACGACGATGACGACGATGATGCTGATTACAATGCTGAGCAATACTTTGATAACGATGACTCCGACGACGACCACAGCGAGGACTACGTCCCCTTCTACGACGGCGGGGGTTATTACGATCTAGTCCAAGCCTCAATAATGAACTAAGCCTGGTTTCCTACGATTGACGCGATACGGGCTCATCCTTTTGTCAGTTAGCCTCCTACAGAGATGGAGCGGGGCAACAAGGTTACTGGATTTTGGTTACACTCTCATGCTTCACCTCTGCTAGGCCAGACGACGGAGGGAAAATGGTCGTGACGAATAAAAAAATGGCTACGGACACGAAGGCCGTGCATGAGACAAAGAAGATGAAAACGTCTAACAGCATTGTTTGTACTGTCCCTTGATGCTGTGCTCCGTATCGTGTTCTTGGAGAAGATGGAGACGCAAACAGAACATCAGGTGAGAGCTTATCGTATGGCCATACATGCCTCAACACCAGCCAGCTAAGCCAGCATGCAACCATGTCGTGCTTACAGTATATCCATGATCAGGAGAGGTGATAGGACAGCCTATAAAGTAACTACTCGATGAGCACTGCTTGGTCGGGACTTGCGCCCAGAACTCTCCCCCCCCAACCCAATAATCCAATTTCCCAGCTCAAGCAGTTGCTTCGGATACCGTCCCACTCTCCGACGTGTCCTTCTTCTCCTCAGCCGCTTGACTCTTCTTCTGCGCCGCCATCTGCCACGCCGGGATCGCGGCCCTTCCGTTCATCAACCGTCCATACGGACTCGAGCTGAGTGTCCTATCCGGCTGTGCCGTCTCGGTCGATCCACTACTTTGTCCGCCCCGCCCATCCACAGCTTCCACGCTCCCCGCTGTCACCCCCGTCGTTGAAGAAGGCTGTACAGGCGCAGCAGACGATGCCGCCGCCGCCCCGCTGTTCACCGCAACAGTGCCCTGCGCGCCAAACATATTCGCCCCCCCTGCCGGCACCGCCCCCGCAGTCGCACCTGGCGTCCTCACGCCATCAGCGCCCCTCGCCCCGCCCACACCCGCGCCAGCACCAGCACCGCTACCAACACGACTGCCAAGCAGCGTCTTCAGACTCTTCAGCTCCGCCCCGAGGTCTCTGAGCCGCGACTCCGTCGCCTCCTTCTGCGCGTCCAGGCTCTTGGGGATCAGGTCGCGCAGGCTGCGGACCTCGTCCATGGTGCGGCGGGTATCGTCATCCCTGCGTCTATCCGCGTCTTTGAGGGACGCAAGGACGGATTCCAGCTCCGACAGCGCGGTGTCCAGGCGTTGGGTACGGCTCTCCTCGGACTTCTTGAGGGTGTCGGTGTCGGTGGAGACTTGGTCGAGCAGCGCGAAGGCGCGGGTGAAGGATTCGTCGATGGAGGATTTGTCTTGTTCGAGTTGGGGGGGTGTGGGTGGGGCGATGAGGGGGAGGAGGTAGCGTTTTGCGGTGAAATAGAGGCCGTAGGATATGCCGCCCGTTACTGTCGCCATGATGAAGTAGTCGCGCCAGTCTCTTCGAGGCAGCTCGGGTGGGGGTGGGGGTGGGGGTGGCTGCCAGTATTGCCCATAGCTGGAGGGTGGGGGTGGTGGTTGGCGGTACGCGTAGGACGATGCTGGTGTGGGTGGTGCAGAGCTGATGGACGTGTCTTCCCCTGCTCTTGCCAGCGAGGCGTCTATCTCTTCTTGAGTGAGGTTCTTAGATTGGAGAAATGCTATCCGCTTGTCGAGCGGCGCATTTGCAACTGAGGGGTCTTGTAAAACTACAGGGCTGTGAGTCTCAATACACAGGGGACATTCAGGGCTTTGTTCGTACAGGAAACCTATAACCGTTTAGAAGACGTTATGACCATATCTCAGGACGAGACACTTACTGCAGAGGCCACGAGGTCCTCTCGGACCACCATCTTTCCCGACCACTGATGTGCGTTCTCTAAAGCAGAGCACAATATACTAAAAGATGTAACAAAGTAATGGCAACAATACAATGGCTGGAAGACGGTCTGACTGTTGTCGAGTGCGCGAGTGAGAGTGAATAGCGCGCGTGAAGGTGTCGGTCATCACAAGAGCCGAGGCACAGCGTCGCGGCCGATGTTTGCAGCTTTTGCAGCTGAACCTTCACTCACCACTCCATAACAGGTGCCTTCTCACTCAGCTTGGAACAATATACCACATACAGTTCACGCCACTAGGTGATTCACGAAAGGTACAGCAGTTCATTTCTTATCCTAGAAGGTGTGTCGAATGGAAAGATGCAGATGTCTCAGTCACCTGCCCGTTTATTTGATGTACTATCATCCTTTGAAGTAGCGCTCTGCGTATGGAGGAGGCCATCTCTTTATAAAGAAAAAGGCGGGAGAAGTGAGAACGAGTATGCAGATATTCCCCAACATCATTAGTGTCTTGACTGGAAGGTTTATCTCATGTGTCAGGGTACCATGAAAATACCTTGACGCCGTATGATATGGTCCGAAAGAAACACAAGGCCGCTGAAAATGGGAAAACAAGCGCCATGAGAACAGTCGTAGTCTCTGAAATATGGGAGGGCATACTCTACAAATACACATCAATAGCTCAAATATGCGTCGCGAATAACACCGAGCACAAACCCGAAGGCTCCCCTTACTGGCGGGTTCTTAGGTTTCACCACATTCATCTGCCGGCCTTCTGACAGCGCCTTACACTTCAGATGCTCTGGAGACAGACTCGCACCAACATTCTGCCACACCTCCACAAAGATTTGAGTTTTCGAGGTGTCGACAGCTTCCACTCGTACCTGAAATTCAGTAGGGCACTGCAGCCATTGCTAGCTACCGCCGCAGGTCACGCACTCGCTATGGCTCGGATCACTGATACTCCGTGTCCTACAGGCGACGGCTTCCCTCGGCGCGCTGTCTTCCTCCGGCGGGCAATTTTCACGAAGGCTAAGTCGGTTTCGAAATCTTGTCACGACAGTGAAGCACCATACAGTTGTGGCAGTAGCAGACCTGAGGATCCCGTGTAGCTAATGGGTCAAGAAAAGCTCTTCTTCGTTCGCTATCTCCGTCCAGTGTGACCTACAACTGTATCCCCAGTCTGATACAAATCTCTCTGATTGTGAGAATGAGAGCTGCCTGGGAAGATGCCGGTAAAAGATTAGCAATGGACTGCAATATCGAGGAGTTTGCTTGGGAAGTTCTGCGAATGAACTGAACGTTCGTTGAGCGGGTTTTGCACTCTGATATAGCGTTCGCTGAGCGGGTCCCACGCAGCGGCAGGTGTGCGAAGCGCCAAGCGGATATGATGCATAAACCGCTTTGTTGTCCTGTAAGGGACTCAGTAGTAGACTAAGACCTTCAGGTAATATGCATGTTTTCTCGAATGGAGTTGATGTTGGGAGTATGCATGGGCGAGGTAACGCGCTGAAAATGTACCTGCACAGTCCGAGTCCGAGTCTGACCGCACAGAAGTTCCTCATTACCAAACAGGTACACAAGGA
>JAKLMF010000228.1:0-22714 GCA_022813555.1 Botryosphaeria agaves | reverse complement strand
GCCCAGAGACGCCAGTGCTGGTGTTTTGGCGTTGCTGCAAAGCAATGTTGCCCATCAGAGCGCGTGGTCCGGGAGTTTAGCGCATACTGCGGGATCAGCTCCTGCTTTCTCGCAGCCTCAAGTGAACGCTGCTGCGTTACAGCAATTCGGCCAGGATCTCGCCTCACAGATCGTGCAGTTTATGGTGGGGATGCAGCAGCCATTGCCGCCTGCCAACCGGCTACCACCTCTCTTTGGCTTGGCTCCTCAACCACCCCCTCCCCGGCCCTCACCGCATCCGAGGAGAGTCAACCACCAATGGCGACCGCGTTCTCCGCCCGGAAGACGGTCGATATGGGCTTTGCCTGAACCGACTGTGTCTGAGCGACGAAAACGAAAGTTTGCCGAAGCCACTGGTCCCGACGCTTCTCCTAGGTCAGTGGTGACCCCTAACGCAACCCCCAGAGCCTATCCCAGGGTTATCAGTCCGCAAGCATCCGTAGCAGAGGTTACAGCTCTCCCTTCTGAGCTTGCTAGTACGCCTAGACAATCACGTCCTGTGGTAACTGCGTCACCTAGCTTGCCGCCAGCAAATCCGGATGCAGGTGCAGATACTGGGGCAGATGAGCCAGAGGCGGGCTATTCAGCAAACACCAAGCGGTTACGAGCATGGTGTGCATGGACCCCTGAGGACGATCAGCTGCTCATAGAGCTGTTTGAAAATCGTCGCCTTCCAGGGGAAGAAGTTATCAAATACTTTCCAGGGCGTACTAGCATCTCTGCGAAGTCCCGCTATTACAAATATCTGCGAATACCTGGGCCCAGGAGATGGTATGCGCGTGGAGTACCCCCGTCTGAGGAGAGTCCATCTGGAGCTCCGCTACCAGCAGAGACGTCAGTTGTAGCGCCGCAGCTTCGAGGAAGTTCGCCTATACCAAATAACGAGGAAGAGGGTGAACTGTCGAGGCTATCCGAGAACCAAGGATCCGGACACAATCTTGGCCATTCCGATTCAAAGGAGTCCAATTTTGAGATTGAGGCAGCTATTGAGGCAGACGATGGCGATCTTCTCGCGTATCACAACCAACGAATCAGCCGTCCAGTCCGGACTAATGCTGGCAGAAGGTCACTTGATGCGGGATATCTCAATACAGTTGATGTTATTCCAGAAGGGTATTCTGGCGATGTAGACGCAGAAACCGAAGAAGTTGAGGAGACTGAGGAGGCCGAAGAGACGGAAACAATGGGGCATGTTGGACATGCTGAGCACATTGAGGAGGTGCAAGAACTCGAAGAGACTCAAGACATTGAAGATAATGGGAACATCGAAGGAGAGGCCATTGACAACGAGATTCCAACAGTGACACCGGTACGGTACAATTTTATGGACGGTGCCAGGGTGCACTTGACGCCTGCAAAGCATAGTCATGTCTCGACTGAGCAAAAATCCTCGGCTCTCAATTTGAAAAGGAGAAATCCGGATGCTGCGCGTATCACACCCACAAGACCCAGGAGCGCTGTGAAAGTAACAACCTCTACTCAAAAGAAGGCTTCCGAGAAAAACAAGTCTAGGAAGCTCTCGAGCTTGATCGCAGAGGACTTGAACATCGCGCGCACGACACCGAAAGCGCCGAAGAGCGCAGGCAGGCTTCCCATGTCGCCTGGCCCAAAATCTCCAGGCAAGAACAAGACAAGGATGCTCTCGAACTTTGAGAGCCCCATTCTGGTGAAACAGGTGGTTGTAGAGCAAGGTCCGGAATCGGAAGATGAACTGGGTATGTGAACTTTGAACACGCTTCTCCGGCCACTCTCAGAATATTTCACGGTGCAAGCGGCGATCTTGGGTGGACCCCGTTCGATTTGTAATGCCATCCTGTAGGTTTAATCAAAAAGCATGTTGGCCTGCACAGAATCAACAGGTAGTGTCGTCAGAACCTTGGTTCATTACGCATTTCTCTATGTACACTATGGAAGATGGACACTGCCAGATTCTTCTCAACCTTGGTTCCGTCTTTACATTATTGCTGGCCTGCGTTGAGTACGTCGTCAAGGCTCAAGTCCGTTGAGCCTCCTATTGGAGACTCTTTGGCCCAGAACTTACTAAGATGTCGCGTACCTGCAGAACGAGTGAGCGGGTTTGGTAAGGAACGTGTTGTTGTTTGTTCAGCTCAAGATCCAAGGATACTCACCAGAGTCACAAAGAATTGTTACCACTCTATGTCCTCTTCCCAGCTCCAGTGCCAGCTTCGTTGCAGCCACGCCTGTTAGGACATATTAGTGCCGCTGGCCTCCGAGTGTTATCACGCCGAGCTACTTACAGTTGACAGCACTGCTACTTCCAACGAAAATGCCGTCTCTCTCGACAAGCCACCTCGCCATAGCCAACGCCTGCTCATCGGTCACCCGGATGGCATCATCTACCAATTCGCGTCCAGCCTCAAAGTTGTTCGTGACGCGGTTGATGCCAATGCCTTCAACAATCGTATCAACCTGAGACCGTCTCCTCGTGCCTTCCCTTTCCCGTGGATCGAACATCACACCAAACTTCACACGGTTATACAGACCACTACCCTGCGGATCTGCTAGGACGACCTTTAGGTTAGGCAATCTAGGCTTTAGGAAGAGCGCTACACCAGAGATCGTTCCACCCGTACCGGCGCCAGCAACAAACGCATCTAGGTACCCGTCCGTCTGCTGATAGATCTCTGGTCCGGTCCCGGCGAAGTGTGCTTGCCAGTTGGCTTCAGTCTCGAACTGGTCTGCGAAGATGCCCCGACCTCGACGGTTGGGATCTGCGGTGTGTTCGGCTGCGCGGTTGCGCGCTTTGTTCACGAACTGGTTCTGGTCTACTATGGGTGCTGGGCGCACTCGCTCGACTTCCGCGCCGAGCTTGAGGAGTAGGTCGGACTTCTCGGTGGCTTGGTCATCGGGCATGCATCTGGGTATGGCTTGTGAGCTGATTTGTTGCGTGGAATTAGGATGATCAAAGTACTATTTCTACAGACGTACATGTGTGCTAGATAACCTCTTGCTCTGCATATTGCTGCCAAAGAAATCCCTGTACTGCCCACAGTACCTTCATAGATCATGTCACCCGAGTTGGGTGTCAAGAGTCCCTCTTCCTCTGCCTGTGAATGACTCTTAACAAAGATTCGCTCAATGAGTCCAAGAAGTATACCATTTTGATTATGTTAAGAGCAACACGGTCTTTGGGGCTGTTGCCAGCGCCATTGAGAAACTAAGAGCAGTGTGAGCGCCCTTTGCGTACCACAGACAGATATCGGACTCCAGCATATACCTCTGCTTTAGCTAATATCTCGCATCCGGTGGCATCTGAAAGTGACTTGATTCTAAACAGAGGTGTATTACCAATGCATCCTTCTATACCTTCCGGGATAGAGACATCTGGTAGAATCGGGCCTTCCTTGAGTGTATGATCTTTCAGAACAACTTTGTCACCTATGGTAGGACCGGTAATGGTGCCCCTACGCCGTCGTCGCCGATAGCGCGCTTCTAGGTCAGGATACACATCTTTGTACCCCAAGGTGAGCAGGATACCTGCTAGGAAGCTAATGCCTATGTACAGGCGAGTGCGGTTATCCATCTTATCATGCTTGCGTACTGCGTATACTGAAGGCCATGAACGCGATTGTGCGACCTCTATCGCCGAATGCGGCGGGTGGATGTCGAGGAGATGGAGAGAGAAGCTCTGATGGTCAAAGCTCACTTCCTCTTCTGGTTGCTCCGCAGTCAGTGCGAACAACCATCATCCTACTCACACCATGGATTCGCCCATAGTCACGAAGATATTCCGCCAGCTCTTTGCTCACGAAACATGCTCGTCCTTGAGAGCGCACCGTACGCTTGCCCGGCGGACAGCCTACGCCGCCCGGGACCAGCGGCGCTCCCTTTACGGTGATAGAAGAGAGAAGCCTTCGAGCAACCCTGGGCTGGAGAGCTCATGGCAACAGCGGACAGACGTGATGCCACAAGACAAATCGTCCGAGTTCAAGACATTCCCCATGGTGACGGCAGATGCGTTAAGGAACCGAAGAACAAGGCCAAAGAGAGTCAAAATGCTCATGCGGGATTTCATAGAAGGTAATGGCGTCAACCGCTGTGCGAGGAAGGAGCTTCTATGTGCAATGAGACTAACGCCATAGACAGACAGTCTTTATAATCCTCACTATGGATACTTTGCCAAGCAGGTGGTCATCTTCACGCCTGGCGATCCATTTGACTTCGCTAGTATTAAGGACGAGCCCGAATTCTATAAGCTGCTTGGGGAGCGCTATACTGCGTTTGAAGATGAACTGGATGAAAAGGACTACAACGAGGCCCGTCAGCTCTGGCATACCCCCACGGAGCTCTTCCGACCGTACTACGGAGAGTCCATTGCTCGATACTTGGTCACCAACTACCAGCTATCTCATTACCCATATCACGATCTTCTGATATACGAAATGGGCGCTGGTAGAGGTACGCTGATGATGAATATTCTGGATTACATCCGCGACGTACACCCGGATGTATATGAGCGGACGAAGTTCAAGGTTATAGAGATCTCTTCCTCGCTTGCAACCCTCCAAACGCAACAGCTCAAACAGTCAGCTGTCAACCGTGGCCATATGGATAAAGTCGAGATTATCAATCGATCCATATTCGACTGGGACACCTATGTGTCGTCTCCCTGCTTCTTTCTCGCGCTAGAAGTGTTTGACAACTTCGCCCATGACGCCATACGATATGATCCGCTCACCGAAGAACCTTTACAGGGCTGCGTGCTCATTGACGACCAAGGAGAGTTCTATGAATTCTACGATCGACCGCTCGATCCCGTCGCAGCCCGCTTTCTCCGAGTTCGAGACGCGGCATGCTCCTCACCGTACAACCATCCGCTGCGAACTCCGCGCTTGCTGCGAAGCATACGACAAAGACTTCCATTCGCTTCGAACTTGACCGTACCTGAGTACATACCCACACGATTGATGCAGTTCTTCGACGTTCTACATACCTACTTCCCCGCCCACAAGCTATTGAGCAGTGACTTTCACAGTCTGCCTGGTGCTATTCGTGGCATCAATGCACCGGTCGTACAGACAAGATATCAAAGACGGACAGTCCCCGTCCGGACTCCTCTTGTAAGTTTTGTGGTGACCACTGCTGGTCTTTTTCGTGAAGCTAATTTTTGTTGTCTAGGTCCAGCAAGGCTACTTCGACATCCTCTTTCCGACTGACTTTAATGTCGTCGAAGAGGTATACCGAGCCGTCACCGGCAAATTGACGCGAGTGCTCACGCACGAAGACTTCCTCAAGAGGTGGGCATACGTAGAGGACACGCAGACGCGCAGTGGAGAGAACCCATTGCTTAGCTGGTACAAGAACGCATCTGTCATGACGACGGTATAGGCAGACGCGCGCTAGTGAGCTGTGACAAGACGTGAAGCATCATGAGCTAGCTGTACATATTTCTTGACTCTTTACGAGGAAGCGTTGTTGCCTACCCAGGCGGAAGAGCTGGGAAATCTATCTCATTCACGTCTATTATAATGGCTGAATCATCGTCTGTGTCGTTGTTTCTGTCATTGGCTGGCAATACTAACATTGTGCCACGAGCGACCATCTCCCGTTCGAGCGGGGTTCAGCAGCCGCCCCCGCATCAGATCGTCCCTCAGCCTAACGACTAACAGCTCCACAGAGGCTTGTTTCCGAACATGCTTAAATGAGGCCATTCACTCCGGTACCACGCGCAGACTTTCACATACTACCGTTGACTATTTCCAATCTACACTATGCCGTCTCAAACCCTCAAAGATATCAAGAACACCGCGCTCATCCAAAGCAAAGGCTTTGTCAATGGCGAGTGGGTCGATGCAGACTCAGGCCAAACTTTCGATGTCATCGATCCCGCGAATCTGCAGAAGTTGACTACGCTGCCGGAGATGAACAAGAGTGACACGGTCAAAGCCATCGAAGCGGCGCACAAGGCCTTCAAGTCCTACAGCAAGACTACAGCGCGCTCAAGAGCCCGTATGCTGCGTAAATGGAGTGATCTCTGCCACGAGAATCTTGATGATTTAGCACTTATTCTGACCCTCGAGAACGGAAAGACGCTGGCGGAGGCGAAGGGAGAGGTGATCTATGGTGCCAGCTTCTTGGAATGGTTCGCTACGCAGGCTGAGATGTATGCGCGTGAAGCAAAGAACTGATGAATCTTCCACAAGTATCAGACAGATGCTAAATTGTAGACAGGATACACGGCGAATGCGTGCCACCAGCGAACCTGAACCAGCGCATCGTCACCTTCAAGCAACCCATCGGTGTAGCCGCATGTCTGACTCCATGGAACTTCCCCGTGAGCCCCCCCCTCGTCTACAACAGTAACGGTTGAACAAAATGACCAAGCTGACCACGCCAGATCGCCATGATAACCCGCAAAGCCGGCGCAGCCCTGGTACGCCACCTGCTCCCAACCACCCACCCCAACTGACCCAATCAGGCCGCAGGCTGCACCACCGTCTGGAAGCCCGCCGGCGAAACACCGCTCTCCGCCCTGGCCCAATGCGTCCTCGCCACGCAAGCCGGCTTTCCCGCCGGCACCATCAACCTGATCACGTGCCTTCACACCGTCGCCGACGTCGGCGCCGAGCTCTGCACCAATAAGCTCGTCCGCAAAGTCAGCTTCACCGGTTCGACCCGCGTGGGGCGGCTGCTGATGCAGCAGTGCGCCTCCACCGTCAAGATGCTGTCGCTCGAGCTAGGCGGGAACAGCCCGTTCCTGGTGTTCGACGACGCGAAGCTGGATGTTGCGGTGGAAGCGTGTATTATGGCGAAGTTTCGGAATTCGGGGCAGACGTGTGTGACGGCGAATCGGATCTTCGTGCAGAAGGGGATTTATGAGAGGTTTGCGGAGGCGCTGACGGAAAGGGTGAGGGGGTTGGTGGTTGGGAAGGGGACGGAGGAGGGGGTTTTTGTCGGGCCGTTGACGCATGAGAGGGCGGTGGAGAAGGCGATGAGGCATATTGATGGTTTGTCCCTGATATTGAGCGAGATCGTGATGCGCAGAGGTGGCTGATAGGTGGCAGATGCGAAACGGTTGGGTGGAAAAGTTATACTTGGTGGTAATCCGTTGAAGGATATGGGAGGGTACTTTCTTGAACCTACAGTCATTACGGGTAATGTCCCTGCTCTTGCGTATCAGGCGGAAGACGTGCGGCTAATGAATATTAGGCATGACCACCGAGATGGTCACAACGCAGGAAGAGACCTTCGCCCCGGTAGTAGGGTTGTATAAGTTCGAGACTGAAGAAGAGGCCATTGAACGAGCGAACGACTGCGAAGTCGGTCTTGGTAGTTTTGTGATCACATCTGACATTGCCCGCTCTTGGCGTGTTGCTGAAGCTCTTGAGGTTGGGTGAGTAGAAACCCTTTTGCTGCCAACGGAACGCACGTAGTTTGAAGATGCAAAGAGCTAACTTGTGTGCAGGATGGTCGGAGTCAACTTGGGTCTGCTCAGTGCGTGTGAGTCGCCGTTCGGCGGTGTTAAACAGAGCGGCTTTGGCCGAGAGGGCGGCGTTCAGGGCATTGATGAGTACCTGACAGTGAAGTCAATGTTGATAAATGTTAAGGACTAGGGAGTGATCCTTTAGGGGACATGGTCTTGGGAGGATCGTCAGACAGTTGACACCGGATTCGGCCTAGCGGCTACGTCGCCTTGAGTCAAGCAGTTGCAGATGACGGTTGGCGCTGACTCGAACTTGAAATTGTAAGTTCGCAAGATGACTCTATCAAGCACCAGCATCGCTTGCCTGTGAAAGTACAACAATGGATTCTGCAGTTACAAAACTAGATTTGCCTCAGCTTCCGTTGGTTGCTAGTGGGAAGGTACGCGACGTGTTCGCTATTGACGACTCGACGCTGTTGTTTGTGGCTACGGACCGCATCTCTGCGTACGATGTCGTGTTGAAGAACGTAGGTGAGAGCCCACAAATCTGGTCAATTGAGCGTTATCAATTCCAAGATTCTACAAACACCCAAAAATGACATGAGTTCTCCTTGTCTTGTGCCTACATCTATTTGTCCGCGTATTCATTCCTTTCGAAACACCTCACAAACCGATACTAACCCGCCCCCAGGGAATCCCCCATAAAGGCGCCCTCCTCACCACCCTCTCCGCCCACTGGTTCTCCCTCCTCCCCCAATGGATCCCCTCTCTCCGCACACACTTCCTAACGCTCGATCTCCCCTCCGCCCTCCGCTCCGACCCCTCCATCTCCCGCACCCTGCGCAACCGCAGCATGCAAGTCCGGCGCCTCAAAGTGTTCCCCCTCGAATCCATCGTGCGCGGCTACATCACCGGCAGCGCGTGGGCCGAGTACCAGAAGACAGGCCAAGTGCACGGGCTCGCGATGCCGACGGGCCTGCGCGAGAGCGAGAAGCTCGAGACGCCGCTGTGGACGCCCTCCACGAAGGCGGAGGCCGGCGAGAAGGACGAGAATATCAGTCCCGAGAAAGCTAGGGAGATCGTGGGGGAGAAGTACGCGCGCAAGATCGAGGAGCTGAGCCTGCAGATCTACGCTCACGCGCGAGGCTATGCGGCGGAGCGCGGGATCATCATCGCGGATACGAAGTTTGAGTTCGCGCTGGATGAGGAGAGCGGAGAGGTGGTGCTGGTTGACGAGGTGTTGACGCCGGATAGCTCGCGGTTTTGGCCGAAGGGGGAGTATGAGGTCGGGCGCGGGCAGAGGAGCTTCGATAAGCAGTTTTTGAGGGATTGGTTGACGGGGGAGGGATTGAAGGGGAAGGAGGGGGTGGAATTGCCGCAGGAGATTGTGGGGAACACGGCGGAGGCTTATAGGGAGGCGTTTGAGAGGTTGGTGGGGAGGGAGTGGAAGCCTGAGGAGTGATTGACCGGGTTGGGAAAGGATAGGTCGTGCCGTGCAGCCGTGATCTGCTGGCGTTCTTTTGAACGTGTCACAGAGAAGGAACTTCAAGTCAGGCAGATCTTGCTTTTATGTATTGGAGATTCTCATAAAGCTTCGTTGATTACAAAACTAAGTATATAGAATTAAGAACGCGGTGTACTATGCCCCAACGCACCAGCATTGAGCCGAAACGATAATACCAAACACCCTTCCAATAACCATAAGCAAAAACGATACAAACAACGGGTATCATCACTCGCACCTCGTCCTAAAACCCCTGCGGACACTCCGTAACCATGTGATCATCCGCCTCACACAGCGCACACCATTTATCCGCGTCCTCCGCACTCGCCTTCGCCGGAGCCGCAGCCGCAGCCGCAGTCCCATTCCGAACCACCGGGCTCGCAGCCGGCGACGGCTCCTTCGACCTGGATCTGGATGGCGCAAGCGGAGCGGGACGGTCCGCGTCATACGATGAGACAGAGAGGTTTCTCAGCCTATCCATCATAACATCCTCATCGCTCTGTTTCGCCCTCCAATTGCTCTTCACAGCCTTTCCGGAGCCCCCCTTGGCGCTGTCAATCTCCTTGCACGCGATGATATCGTGGCTCTCGGATCCACAGATCTCGCACCACAAGCGGCTGCCCCCGACCGAGGACGCGGTTTCGGAGTCGGGCATCACTGTGCCGCTGTCGCGGGCTGCAGTCTGCTTCTCGGGGAGCGCGGTGCGCTCAGACATGCCGTTGCTTACTAGGCTCTGGCGCTGAGCAGCGGGCGGAACTTCACGGCGGAGCTTCTCCAACTCGCGCTCCAGCTCCTCTTCCCTGAGCGTACGGCGGTCCACCAAGCCCTGCAGCGCTTCCTTCTCGCGCTCGAGGCGAGAGAGAGCAGCTTGCATCCTCTCCACCTCCTCGGCGCCCGCCGACGGGGACGTGCCGTTGGGCTTGCTGTTCTCCGAGCCCGAGCTGCCAAGGTCGGGGCCAGAACTCAGGGAGTGTATGATAGCCTTGAGGCCGCGGATCTCGTCGTCCCTCTGCTCGACCTCTCTTGATCCGCCTGGACTCCGCGAGCCGTCGACAGCGGCTCCGGCTCCTTTCAAAGCGGCCGCAGCCTTTTCACGCTCCCGCCGTAGCTCCGCCCTCGTCCTTTCGACCTCGCCTCGGAGAAACTCGACTTCACCCCTCGCTTCCGCCTCCCCCCGTCTCGCGTCTTCAAGCCCCTCTTCCAGCTCCTGCACCAGTTCTTCCAGCTGTTTCAGCTGCTGCGCCACGCTCTCCACGTCCTCCCCCCGCTCCTGCCATTCTTTGATCTCCTGCAGCAGCTCCTCGATCCGTTTCTCATACACGCGCTCAGTCTCCGTACTCGCCAGTTCCAGCGTTTCGATCGTGCTTCTGAAGTCCGCTCGGTGCGCATCAAACTCAGCCGTCAGCATCGAGATCTTCTCATTCTTCCCGCGCAGCAGGACCCGCATCTGCGCGGCGTCGGCATCGTCATGGCTTCCGCTCCGAGATAGCCGTGCGTGGTCGGGAGAAGCGCCGGGGATTAGGCTCTGCAGCTCAGTGAGGCTCGCTTCCATCTCTGTCAGGCTGGCGGCTTGCTCTCGGAGCTGCTTGTCCCGCTCCTCGAGCTTCTGCTGCAAGTCCTGGACTCTGTCTGCATCCTGGCGAGACGAGTGCATCGTCCTCGAGGGTGGGCGTGCAGCAAAGCTTCCATTGCTCTTACTGGCACCCGCTGCAGTTTCGCCATCCTCATCTATCCGATGACCGAGGCGTGAGTTGTTGCGCGAGTATGGCCGGGCAGGCGCGGGTGTGCGGGCTTTAGGAGGCACCGATCTTCCAGGCGCTGGGCTAGCTGTGGGTCGTGGTGTCCCAATCTGACTCTTGGAGAACGACGCTGGTCCCAAAGATGGAGCTCTGCCTGGCGTGGGCGCTAAATGAGGCGGCCTCCTGAGAGGCGATTCCGGCCGTGGCAACGAGGGTCGTGATTTTGGTTTGAATAATGGGTTTGGTGCGCGAGCGCCAGGGCCGACGGACTGAGAGAAATTGGGTAGGGCTGGCGTGGGAGGACTGTGGTTGGCCGGTGCGTAGCGTCCATTCGTGTTGAGGTTTGAGATGGAAGGAGTGGTAGGGGTTGGTGGGAAGGAGTCGAACGAGATGGCCGGAGAGGCGCGTTTGGAGGCACGATGTAATGGTAGGAATATGCCAGAGCCGGGGACGGAGGTAGTGAAGTATCGTATACTACATGACCATCAGCCATGTTCTACGCAAACGATTCGGAGACGATATCAAAGACGGTAGAGTTGCAAGATCTACGACCCCGTTTGATAAGGAATGTGGCTTACCCTTCAACATCTCCATCATTCTTCCCCCGATCAGCAAACTCTCTACTGAGCTCGACACCGGCAAACACGCCGCTCTTGCCACGAACATTGCCAACGAACTTGACAGTCCCGTGCATGTTCCCCGGGACATCCACGGTATCTCCAACCTCAATGTCCCCTCCATCTCCGCCAACCGTCCTGCTAGTAGGCGTCCTTGGTCCCGTTTGCCCTGCGGTCAGGGCATTCAGCGAGGCCTTGCGCGCCATGGCGGTGCTGGTGCCGTTCAGGTTCGGTGAAGATGCGGTAGCGACATTCGACTTCCCGAGCGAAGGACGGCCACCCAGGCGTTGTCGTGGTGTTTGCAGCGTCATGTTGGATGTGCAGCATAGACTTGGTGGAACAATAATAGTCGGGGTGCGGGAAGGGCTTCGGGAGTGTGCATGGACATGTTGAGAGCAGGGGGGAGATTAGTTGCTACGGCGAAGCGCGCCGCGTAGGCATGTGACAGGGCGAGTTGATGGAGCAGGCTGGCAGCAGCAGGATCCCAGCCCATGGGAAGATCCAGTCATATTGTCAGCCATGTCAACATCACAGCATATATGACTTTGCTTGATAGTTGGCGTATTTCGTTTGTCCAGGGATTCAGAGCAACTCGTTCACGTGACGGTAAACAAGGTGTAGGAGACGTCAATCTACATTGCCTTCATCACCACATCCTCGACTACTTGCTGCCAGGTCTATCCAGATCTACGAAGTCAAATTGGATCTGGCCTGCCATGTGAAAAGGTAGCGCGTGTACGGTTCCAAGCGCACCATTATCTCGTTGTTCGAGGCGCCAATCCCCCGGATTCAGGCCCAATGCCGAGGTTGACAGCCAACGGCTAACATTTCCCCATACTACCCACTTTATGTATCGCAGCCGGCCGTCCAATGTATCAACGTCGCAAACATGGCCGGCACCGTTCGTCAACCCATTGATGTCGCTTCGCTGGAGAGATACATCTCACAGAATGTGCCCGAGATCCAGACGCCCATTGACGTGAAGCAGGTATATCCGCCGTCGTGCCCCTCCGTACAACAACATGTCACTGACTGCTTCTCCGACCACAGTTTGGCTATGGCCAGTCCAACCCCACGTACCAGCTCACAGACAAGGCAGGCCGCAAATATGTCATGCGGAAAAAGCCCCCGGGGCAACTGCTCTCGAAGACGGCGCACAAGGTAGAGCGGGAATACCGCATCATCCACGCGCTCGAGAAGACGGACGTCCCGGTACCGAAGGCCTACTGCCTGTGCCAGGATGACAGTGTAATCGGCACAGCATTTTACATTATGGAGTTCCTAGACGGGCGAATCTTCGAAGACCCAGCCCTCCCAGACGTCTCTCCCGAGGAGCGAACAGAAATGTGAGCTTCCACACATACTTCACATGAGACAGCTATACTGATGGTTTCAATAGGTGGCACGACGCCGTGCGCACGCTGGGCAAGTTCCACCGGGTAGACCCGAAATCCGTCGGGCTAGAGAACTACGGCAAGCCCAGCGGCTTCTACAACCGGCAGCTGGCGACCTTCGCGACGATCTCGGAGGTGCAGGCCAAGGCCGTGGACGTCGAGACCAAGGTGCCGGTAGGCAAGATCCCGCACTACGACGACATGGTCGCCTTCTTCGGCGACCCGAAGACGCAGCCGAAAGACCGCAGTGGGTTCGTGCATGGCGACTACAAGATTGACAATCTCGTGTTCCATAAGACGGAGCCGAGGGTGATTGGGATATTAGAGTGAGTTGTACCTCCTCCTCTCTCCTTCCCCCTTCTCTCCTCCCTCGCATTCCAAACATCCGCCTTCGAAACCCCTTCCCACCGACTAACCCGCCCCAAGCTGGGAAATGTCCACAATCGGCCACCCCCTCTCCGACCTCGTCAACCTCCTCACCCCCTTCACCACCGCCTCCTCCCCCAAAGCGATCTCCATCGGCCGCGGCTCGCGCGCCTTCCAACCCGGCGTGACCCCCGGCCTGCCCACCAAGCCGCAGTGCATGGCCTGGTACCGCGAGGTGGCCGGGTGGGACCCCGTCCCAGAAATGACGTGGGGCGACGCGTTCGGCATTTACAGGGGGAGTATCATTATGCAGGGTATTGCGGCGCGGTATGCGCTGAGGCAGGCGAGCAGTGAGAAGGCGAAGGAGTATGCGGTGCAGATGAAGCCGTTTGCGGAGGTGGGGTGGCATTTGGTGCAGGAGTGTAAGGAGGGGAGGGGGGGGAAGGCGAGGTTATAGTGGGGATGGGGGATGTTGAAGGGTCTGGTGGGTCTGTAGGAAGGTGGGTGGGGGGGGGGGGGGGGGTTTATATGTTGCACATGGTGGTATTGTTTTGGTAGACAGCAATGAGAGATCAGGCTAAGAAGCGTAATTTTTGGCTCCATAGTATGTCTTGCCAGTCCTCTACGTCTACTCCTCAAGGAAGCTCATGGAGGCGATGTCCTTGCCATTTGGTATGCATTGTTGAGAGCGTCGGTTAGTTTCGTGAGAAGACATGAACTCCTATTGTTGAGCCATTTTAATGTATTGCTCGACGTTGCTTGGTATATGTTCCTCTTATCGGGCCCAGCAGATTGAGTTTTTGCTCCATGTCTGTTTCATCTGCGCGTATCATGGCTCTCGATGCTATGGCGAGGACATCGGAGAGATATTCTCAAGTCGACCTTGTGTATGATAGCGAAGAACCATGGCCACCTACCTCACGATAGTCCAAAGGAAGCTGCCAAATGGCTTTCTTCTAATGTCTCGGAAGGTATCGTGGTGGTCCTCCCGCCCTGATCACATTACCATGTCATCTGCTAATAAAGATGCTAAAGCGCATCCCAGCCTTTAGCTCTTGTTTCTTGCCCTTGGCCCTTAGTTATTCCATAAGACAACGACCGCCAAACATGCATGTAAGTGCACATGCAGTATCATGCGAGCAAGCAAGCAAGGTGAAGAAGACATGGTTGGATCCAGTTTCAAAGCAATGCTTTGCCGCCTGCCATGGCTCAACCTGGTCAAGGTTCTATGGAGTCTTGTCCGCATGACCGTGAGCCTCTCACTGTTGCGAGTGAGAAGGTAAGCTGTCACTTAGCGGAATGACACTATGGGAACGGACAAACAATCCTTTGAGGTTGTTCGAAGGGATCAGATCTGTTAGTGGAGTGTACGGTGGTCCTTGTCAATTATCGTCGAGAGTTAAGAGTGTGCTGAATGTCCTTCAAACTATAACAGCCGATGTGACTAAGGTTCGCCGCTGGCCAGTGCTGTTGCAAGCGCATGGCATGCTTCGTCCGCGGTCTCCTCTTCGAGACGTGGAGTGCCGCCATCTGCCTGGACGAGTTGCAACTGGTCCTCGGCGATAGAGGCATGTGTTGCCAGCACGGTTCAAGTAGGCCTTACGTTGCGTGACGGCTGGGCCGGGTGAGCGCTTGTTGTCGAGTTTGACCACGACAGTTAGCACAGCCGTCCCTGCTCAATCGTGGCAATACGTAGACTCGGGACACGGACAGATCGTGGATTGACGGGTCTTGTGATAAGAGTTGGATTCGACTCGACCTGCAATCAGCGTGAGGTGGAAAGGCAAAAATAACCTGCAGGGATACTGCAACAACTGACGTTCTTAACTCAGATCAATATTAGCGTCCCTCAGGCAATCTTGCAAGCTCCGTGCTCAGAGAATGACCGAACCGCGTAAAAGCGCAATAGCCCAAAGTTTAACGGAGTACATTCTATATCTATTCAGGCTAGAATTGCCACTTCACAGGGGATAGCAATGAGCAGATGGGGGCGATCTTTTCTTGTCGCTGACATGCTGTACACTTACCAGGTACACCTGCAGCGGACTTCTTGGGATGAGCTTGCAATCTCCGCAACGTTGACAAGGTGAAGAGCGTTCATCTATTCGCGACAAGATCATTCTGCGATGCGTAGTGAAGCCGGACTCACGGACAGCTGGCCGACAACGTTTCCCCAGAACCACCAAACCGGAACGCGTGCGTTCCCTGAGGTCACGAGCTTCCTCGGGACATGCTCCTCGGTACGGTTGCAGAGTTCAGGTGCGAGGGCCGAAAGCGCGAAGCAAATATCCGATGTCTCTGGGATGTTACTTTGGCACATGTTGTGTAACTCGAGACTGTCAACGAGTCACGGCAGAACCACGTCCGTGGGTGCTGTAATGTGTCATCGGTCTGGTGTGGATCAGCAGCTCGTGGTGGTATTGCTTCTTTCTCAAGGATCCTGTGATGCAAGCTGTTGTGAGATACGCGAGGGATTGCTGTCCGCGATCCTCGTGACGATCATCATCTCCAAAGCTTGCTTGACACATTTAGGCGCCTCGTCCTGGGTATCCGTTACTGCTTACGTACAGGGACGTTGTGAACGACGGAGACTTTCTGCTCGGCATCCTGCGCGGTGCACGGATCGGCGCGCAGGGCTGTCATCAGCATCAGCGCGTCGCCAGGCTGAAACGTAGGCGCGACATCTCCGGGACCAATTGAGTGTCAGAAGGCGAATCCTGCACTGCCATAGGGCGGCACGCGGTCGTGAAGAGGATGGGAGCTGCGTGCGCAGGTACACAGGCGTGGAGGATGTTCCATTATTGACGCTGTGCTACTGCGACGTGCCTCGTGGTTTGTATGCCGGCCGTGCGACGAGGCGACGGCACCTGTCGTGAAGAAGGCAGCAGGTCCGAGGAAGACTGCTAGAAGGCGAGACGAAGCGGCGGAGCTCAAGCATCAGGCACCGTCCCGGCCGTTGAAGGATCCATGATGTGAGCAGGGGAAGGATCGGACGAGCTCTTGCGTGGAAGCATCGGCGAACAATGGGAAAGTCGCTTAGCGTGACAAGGTGGAGAAGGCGGGCGGCAAGGTGCGTTCGGTGTGATGGAATCAGCACATGGTGGAGCTGGAGTCCAATAGTCATCGCGGAAAAAGAAAATACAGGCGTGAATTTCAATAACACAGCGATCGGGTTGGTCAGACTTTGAGATAATCATTTTTGAAGAAACACTTTGTTGATTGCAGCTCTTCTGTCAAAAGCTGGACGGAGGCGCATCCTCAGCTCGTTCCTGTGCCAGCCAGCCTGCCGGTTTTTTGAAGAGAGCAGGTCTGCCACGTCCTCACCGACATTCTACCATCATCGACCCGACCGAGATTCTCTGCGCCGCAGCTCGCTTCCACTTCCAACGGCCAGCCGCGCGTAATCAGCGTTGTCCAGTTACTCACTCAAGTGTTGCATCTCGTCTGTGGCCCCGCGGCGGCTCTGCTTAACTAACTTAGCAGTTTCGTTTCGTATGGGCTGGGGTTGGTTTCGCCGGGCTCCGCTCTATGGAATAAGACTGCCCTAGTCGCCCACCACATCCAATCCAATCTCTTCCATTCCAGTCCAGTCCAATCCCAACCACGGCCCCCTTTGTTCGCTCTTCTGCGCCAATCAATCCTCGATTTCCGCGCACACAAGTGAACCAATCGCTTCATCGCCGCCGCCGGCTCCCGATCATCTACTACTACCTATCGCTGCTGCTGCACGTCGTTTACTGAGCGCTTCTTCACGTGTGCGCGCTCCGCTCCAGACACGCTCACGCTCCGCTCCTCTGTGACCGCGCCTGTCGCACCGGCGAACGAGCGTCCAGCATCTGCTCACCACCATCAAATCTCGTGACCGTCGTCGTCTGCGGCCCTGTCCTCGGTAAGTCTGCTTGGAATCGCTCCTCACCCAATCGATGCCCTCTTGCAAGGCTCTGTCCGCTCGACCTCTGACGTCGGCGTCACCGACTGCGCGAGGCCATCCGTGCGGTTGGTGCCGCGCGTTGCCGCACGCTGTCATTCTAACATCCTATTGCTAGGGAAAACACAGTCGCATTGCGCTTGTACCTGTAACGCCAATTCGTACTAAAGTACCTTGTAGAAGTACTTTGTAAAGGTACCTCGATCGGATACCGTCAGCCTCGACATCGCGACACTTTATCAGCCCGCTCGTGCGCGTCAGCCTCAACACCAAAAGTCGCGATTGAATTGCATCAACATCACTCCATCGTGGCACAGCGATACCTGGACACTGCGACGTGGACGCGTATCGCGGCCGGTTAACGAGGTATGCTTATGTTTAGTATGCATGCAACCTGCATTGCCAGCGCATCACCTCCAACAAACCACACCCCCACAACTCCGCCTCTTCCAATTGCTGCCCTGCAAACATGTGCGCGCATCCTGCTAACGTTTGTAGCCTCTTATAATCAGGTTCGGCAGAATCTTCGACATTCTACTGGCAGCCCGCTTCCTGCCATAGTCCACACCCGCCTTAGGCCTCAGTACGGCGACCTTTCCTCCTTCATCCGCGCCCATACACCCTTGTATGCAAGCACCGCCTCACGCCAGACGCATCGTAGAGCAAAGCCACGAACAGTACCGTAGAGCCTTCGTTCGCCTGGGCTCTCATCCTACCGGGCTTCCCCCAGGTACACTGCGCAATCCGTCTTCGCCTCATGAGCGGCGGGTGTGCCCAACTTGCCAACGCATCCACCCGCTCGTGACGTGATCTTGGCTCACTGTAGCAGTATCTTGTATCCTGACAGACCTGATAGCTGGAGCTTGATCGGCAGACATCCAAGCGTTACGGAGTAGGTTTCATACTTCATATACGGCCGCGGCAGGAACGGAGGCCTCTTATTGTAATTCGCACTCAGCCTTCGCTCCATACCAGGTATGCATTGGCCCAGCCCCAGAATTTTCTCTGATGCGATTGGAGCAGTTGCTAAGTATTCAGCTAGGCTGCAGTTCTCCGCCACTAGTCGTGACGCGTCCGGCCTATCATTCCCATAGTATACCTATCCGCGTAACCCCATATTCGATCTCTTCCAATAGCCGTAGCGAATCGCTTTCACGTCCTCTGAGTCGCTCGGAAACACCTCACGCGGCATCGCTTGTACATTTGTACCTTAGAGGTGCAGAGGTCTGTGCTGTATAGTGGCGCCTTGAGGATAATCGAGCTTCAAGCTTCAAGCAGCTCAAAAACTCAGTCACCTTCCAAGCCAGCTCGTACTGGCGGACTGCACACATGATGGAGGCATACGCGCAATACCAACCACCTCATCACAACTCTCACCCGCATGCGCAACCGCATCTACAAAACGCTTACACTACATCTCCACAAAATCCCGGCCACGGAGGCCCTTCCATAACATCCCCAAATCAGCCGGCGCAACTGCATGGAGCGCATAGTCAGGCTTCACCTATACTCACCTCACAAGGCCACTCCTATTCCCAACCAGGCGCGCCGAACCCCGCGAGTCACCAGGTACATCAGTCCATGGGTTATCCCTCTGCAAGCTATGGAGTCCCTGCTGCCATGCACCCGCAGTATGGCATGATGCCTTCTGCATCGCAAGCTGCGGCCATGGCTACCGCAGCTGCGTCAGGCCAGCCATACTATCCGATGGAACAGGCACTACCCATGGGTCAAGACCCTAGAGTATCCCCGCGTATGGCTGTGCCGCCAAAGGTTGAAGCACGGGGGCCTCGTTCGCCGCCACAAGTGTCCGGAGCGATACCAACACAACCACCACTCCCGTCACAAGTACAGATGGCCCATCAGAGTCAGTCAATGCCACAGCGGCGGATGAGCCAGCAAGTCAGCAGTCCCGCGATGCAGCATCCACAGCCCGTGATGAACCACGGTGTACCAAGATCCTCAGTACCGCCACAAATGTCTCAACCACCTCCGCCACCAATTCAGCAACATCAACAGTCACCTGATATTGCTGCCGGAGCCGTAGAAGAGTCTCCTCTATACGTGAATGCCAAGCAATTTCATCGGATATTGAAACGCCGCATGGCACGCCAGAAACTTGAGGAGGCGCTCCGTCTCACTTCGAAAGGTCGAAAGCCTTACCTGCACGAGTCGCGGCACAACCATGCTATGCGAAGGCCGCGAGGACCAGGCGGGCGCTTCTTGACCGCCGATGAAGTGGCTGCGATGGAGAAAGGTCAAGGAGGTGGAGAGGGTGGTGAAGAGGGCGGTGACAAGGAGAACAACAACACTCCCGCGAAATCAACGCAGGCTAACCAGGTTGGCTCTGCTGGGAAGCGGAAGGCTGGCGCCATGGCACCGTCCAAACCGGGATCTGCAAAGAAAGCGAAAACGGGCGGTGGGGCGATACAGAGGCCGAGTAGCGGTGACGAGAGCGAAGAGGAGGAAGATGAAGAGGTTGATGACGACGGTTAGATGGAGTCGCCCTCTACATTCTCCTCTTTCTCCGCACAGTTTCATATCCTTCTCATCTTGACGAGTCATGACAGCAAGCGTTTTTTATCTCCATTGCTTCCACTAGCGGCACCAAATTGAAACTGCGTACCCGTCCTGACTTGGAGTCCATCATGTTCGGTTTTTGTATGGTCCTGCCCCGGCCTCACATCACTCGCTTTGCCCCTGGGGACACCCCTTAATCCTCAAAGGGGGTTCGTTTTGTTTTAGCTACAACGTCGATCCTCGATTGAGAAACACTTAGAGTGGGAATATTCCGTCGCCGGATCAAAAGGGAAGGAACAACACAGGGATACCCCCGCACGAAATCACTTTCGTTTGCAATATTGTTAGGAAACTTGATCTACACCTTCTCCCTTTTTTTTGCACCGCATAGCGATGGCTGGGTTTGGCTACTAGGTTGAGGGAGGGAGATCAAGGGCCGGACCCCAGGGGGGCGTATGTAGTATGCAGCCTGGGTGAGATTGGGATATGGGCTTGGAAGGATGGGAGTCTCTCCTGTATTATATACACATAATAAAGACGTTCGCGACGACGTGTTCCTTCAGAGACGGTATTAATCTCCTTTCCGTGCGTGAGACACCCTACAAGTTCTCCGCCCACATATCCACACACTCACACATCTACATCCCTCACTCCTCCACCTCCTCATCATCCGCCTCGCCCAACCCCATCCACTTCGCCCGACACCTAACAGCCTCACTCCTAACCGCCCTCCTCCCATCGTCCAGCGCGCCCGTCAACCTCTTAACAACCTGCCTCCGATACGGCATGACAACCTCCCCCCTCAACCGCGCCGGCACAAGCGCCAAACACCGCAACGCCTTCGCCCTCACCCGCGCCGGACTCGCCGCCGCCGCCGCCGCCCCTGGGCCCTTCTCCACCGTCGCCGCGCCCAGCAGCCGCAGGATCAGGCTGCCAACGTGCTCCTCGAGCGGCTTGGGGCTATGCGTGAGCACGGCGGTCAGCGTGTCGGTCGCGGATGCGCGGACGTCGTCTTCGCCGGCGGCGACGTCGAGGCTCTGCAGGAGCAGGGGGGTGAGCGCGGGGAGCTCGGGCTCGATGACGGGGTAAGGGAGCCAGCGGAGGAGGCCGCTGAGCGCGATGAGGGCGTTTGTCTTTGTTTGCGTGGTTAGGGCGGATTTGAAGGTGGTGGTTAGGGCGGGGACGATCAGGTGGAAGGTTTTTTGCTGGTGGAGGCCGGAGATCACGCAGTGGTTTTCTTTGGTGAGGATATCGTCGGGTTGGAGGAGGGTGGTGAAGCCGCGGGCGATGGTTGTGCCGTGGGTGGGGTTGGAGAGGAGGGTGAGGAGCGCGGGAAGGAGGGTGTTGATGAGGGGGGCGTTGCGGAGGACGAGTGCGCGCATGATGGCGAAGATGACGCGGATGTTGAATTGGTTGAGGGTGTCGGGTGAAAGCAAGCCCTTGGGAGGGTCGAGAAGGGGCGATACGGTTGATTTGAGCGAGGGCGTCAGAATGTTCTTATTCACAACCAGTGAGATTTGGCTGAGATTGGCCGAGCGCACCTTGGCTGTAAGTCCCTGCATAGTTGACAAGGCTATGAGGTTGTTGAGCACGGCCTCGTAGTTCTGATTCCGCTCCACATCTCGTCGGAAAGCGGCGAGTATATGGGTGTAGAGAATCATCATCCGGGCGGTCTCCAGACTTTCTCCGCTCCTGTTTGTAGAAATTGTCTCCGGAGACGGTAGGTAGCGTGGCAGAGTTTCGGAGAACTTCACTTGGAACTCAGCGGTTTGCTTACGTAGTATAAGGTTGCAAATCCGTCCAATTAGGTCCAGTGTTACTTCATCTTGGAGGACCTGGGTTGTATCGTTACTCCGGTCAGATACTTGGGCCAGAAGAGAAAGCACTATATCGTCGTAATAGGGACAGCACTCATCACTGCCTTCCAGGCTCACTGCTCCATGCGAGAAAGCGTAGAGAACCGCCGCCAGTATAGCCTGCACATACGTTGAGGAGGCACGCTGATGGACCGCGGCGTTTAGCTTGTTCTTCAGCCGCAGAACAACAGTGTTGAACACTTTTTCTTCGCTGCTTAGCTTCGCGAAGGCCTCCAAGACTGGAATGTATGCCGTTGACGAGTCCACGTCGGTGTCAGGAAGCTCCGCCATAAATGCCGGGAAGGCTTTATCGACAACCAATTGTGGCTTTTGGTGGGCGATGTCCACCAAGCCTTGAATGGCTGCAGTCTTCATCTCGTCTCTCCCGTACGATTCCTCATTGATAACTACCTCGTAGAACACCTTGATTATCTTTGAGCTTTCGTCGTCGTTGAGTAGCTCGCGAACTCTTGCAAGCTGTAATAGTCCGTCCAGAGCGATCAAGCGGAAGGAGACTTCCTTAATCGGTACTGTTGTTACAGCATTGCTCATAACCTCAAGCGCTTGACCGCTAAATTTAGCTAGCGTGTTAGGCTCAGTTGCTCTGATGCCGTTAGGTACGGACAATGATTGGCCAATAACACGCCATTCACCGTAAACCTTCACATTGGCGCGAAGAAGCTGCACAAGGACCTCTAGCAGCCCTCTCCGTTTCGCTATAGTATCAGCGGTCTGGTATAGAGTGAAGATGTTCGGTAATACTGCACCCAACAAGAAATTGGACACTTGTGGGGAGGCTTGTGCCACTGCGTGCAATATCTGACCAGTGGCCTGCGATTGCTTCGTTGGTGCATCCTCGAGATGCTCGTTGCACTCCTTGCTTATCGGTCTCAAGTAGGCGTTCAGTGCGTCATCTGAGCCTAGGGAAAGCTGTCTCGCAATCTCTGTCAGAGCTTTTAGGGCCTCTTCAGCCAGATCTTCTTCTTGTACGTTCAATATTTCGAACTTCAGAGCATCCCAGAGTGTGACTGAGTACAAGGCTACTGTACGCGGCCCATAGTTTGCCACACAGTCGGTGATGGTATGTAAGACATCTCTCTAAAATCGTCAGTGGTCGGATCTTCGGTCGAGAGACATGCGCTTACTTTGGTATTCATAGATGTTGAGTCAAGCTTGTCTAGCAACGCTGGGAAAGCGTACGGAGCAAAGTGCCCTGTCGCAGATATGCAGCTTCGAAGACGGTCCTTGAGATCCTGGGCTGTAATGCCATAAGGATCATCTGGTGGAGGTCGGAAGGTGATGGGGAAGTAATTGAAAACGGCATCGAACAACTCCTATTTATTTTCTTAACTTATGTTCACAATGAC
>JAKLMF010000227.1:0-22749 GCA_022813555.1 Botryosphaeria agaves | reverse complement strand
TCAAAAAAGGTTCGAAGCTCTGGAGCCCTCGTGGGGGAAAAGTTTTGAAGGTAACCGTTCAGATCCATCTCCGCGACTGGTGACATGATCAATCCAAAGTAGGTGGCGTCAGTGTAGCTGCCTACGAACTCTACCATGTGTCGGTGCTTTAGCCGCTTCACTATCTCGATCTCAGCGATGAAGCGCTTCGTTTCCTCGGCTGCCTGGTTTCGAAAGTTGTATTGCGGCGAACACGTTTTCTTGCGTAATTTTTGTAGCTGATTAGGCTTACCACTCGATCTACTTGACCAAAGCCTCCGGAGCCGAGGATTTCTTTGACTTCGAAGGGAAGTTGCTCGCCTTTCGACAAATGTCGATGGCGGCCGCTTTCGCCTTTCTCAAGATCGATGGACTTTGTGAGGGCCATGTCTTGGGTTCTGACGAATTAGGAGCGAACACTCGGGGATAAGTATTGAAGCTGAGGTAGACTTTTCAAGGTGACTGGAAACCAATGATCCGTGAAACCCATATCGATGAAGTCGTTGAGCAGATCCAGACAGCCCAAGGTTCGAAGCACAATGTACGTTTGAGGGATTGACACCAAGACGCGTCCGACAATCTGAGCAACGAAGAGATTTCGGCGATATCGGCGTCAGTGTATGAGGACCTGGTCTCTTTTGCGCAAAAAAATTGCAGCCAATCGTTCATTAGCGTTCGTAGATGGTACAGGCTTACGAACTATGGTCGTCAAGCCACTCGATGTCCTCAGAGGAAACTGAGAGTCTTTTATATGGAAAGCTGATGTATTCCGGTATTGCGGAGGAGGGTCAGTAGCGCTTCCACCCCTCTGCGGTCTCTCCATGCTCCTCTCAAATTTCGTATACGATCCTTTTCCCACGTTTGAAATTACAGTTCTCAAGGCCATTGGTTCCATAAGATCTGAGAGTTTTCGCCGAGAATCAATCTTCATTGAGCTTCGCTCACCAGCACCTTGCCCATAATCGCCTCCAGCTGCTCTGGCGGTCTTCCAACCACTGGTCGGTCTTGAACTTGGAGTACCTATGGCAGCTTCGGCTCGTACAGGGGCATAAAACTCCGGGAAAATCCAAGCAGGAATAGATGTAGTGGCAGTTTCCCCATGAGGCAACTCCAACGACTCCTGTTGTGGTGATCGATTCCCATGGGAATGATGAGGCCAAGGGCGAGTGAACGTGTCAGCTCTAGAAAAAGACAGTTCTTGCCCTTCTCCACGGTCGAAAGTGGTGCCCGGCTCGGCGATTACAGAGGACGAGTGATCGTCATCACTGTCTGAAGGAACAGGCTCCGCACCTCTCCGAGTTTCTTCGTCCAACCTTTCCTGAGCAATGGCAAGTGCGAGTTCATTATCGCTGTTGTCTCGGCCGTATTCCGCATTTGTCATTGTCTCGTACTCCAACGACCCGAGGGCTGATGTTTGTCCAACTGGTAAAGCAGATCCCATGATGACTGGAGCCGTGAATCCATCCGTGCGGTAGTTCGTGTATGATCAACGAAACTGGTACGACCCGAAGGATCTGGGCGTCGCTTCCAGCCTGAGTAGAGCTGCTTCCAGTCTAAGGGGAGATAGGATGGACCCGCGTATCAGTTCATCCAAGTAGGCTTTCGGGTGTTGCTTAGCATATCATAGTTGACATAATCTGTTGCTACATTGAAGACTAACCACCCATGCGACTTGTGGCCGGAATTATCATACTCAAGGTTGCGACTCAACCACTCTGCGGCCCATGTTAGCGGAATCAAGGCGGATAGCAGATATAAATGAAGTCTACCGTTACCGCCTGCTGACAGGTTGATTACGTCGCCAACCCGAAAATTTACAACGCCGAGAAATCCATGGTCTTTTTCCCTATGTCTCTTCTGGTCAAAGATTTGGATTGACAGGATACTTCCTTCCGCGACCTGCCTTCCTCGAGGTGAGCACTTTCCTGGTGTAACAGTGGTGGACTCAAAAACTTTCGTTCCAGTATGGATTGAGTGAATTCGTGAAGACCGAGGTCGTCTTTATTCGCTCTCCATCTACAGTCACTGCGGCGAAGGGATTGGGAAAGGCTATGTATACCGGCAAGTGAATGAGATTCTGACAAGGTCAGGAATTCTACCAAGGACTTCTCGCTTGATGAGACCATCAGCCCCTATGACTGCTTGAACGTCAATAATCGTAAGGCTATCTGGCTTTGAAGGAGTGGTTGCATACCAGTAACTACGACTCCTCATAATTTCGATGACAAGTCCATGAGTGACGGGTTCATTTAGGCTATTATGAGAACTTCGACCCTCTAAGGACTACCCCAGTATACAAGAAGGCATGGGGAGAGTGTTTGCATGCACCCACCAAGCGTAGCGCAATGGCTACTGGGGATTCTTGTTTCGAAGGAAGTAGGTACGCTGTAAATTCATACGTAGTTGAAGAACGAAGAGCATTGAACAAAAGTTGGAGTGGACGCCCGTCAGCCGCTGAAGATGCGGCTGAGTTGGAGCCTCATCCTCGCGATGCGGGATTGGCCGCAAAACAGCTTTCTACTTGATGCAAGAAACCAGTACTGAATTCTCACCCAAGCTATGTATGGGTTAGACACAACGTACTGTATCCAGTCAATGACTGCAGTTGTCGTACAGGACTGGCAAAAAGGTTTTCATTGAAGCGTCACTCCGTAGCGTGCCATGATAACCACGTCCCAAACGAAGCACAGCCTCACGAAGCCATTGAACCATAATAATGATAACCCTAGCACAACAACATTCACAACGCACCTAACCCCAAGTCCCACCCCCACCCCTCCCCTGCCTCTTCTGCGCGCTCAACCTCCAATCGTCCTCACCCGCAAACCGATTATGCAACGGCTGTATCCTCTCCGCCTTCTTCCTCTTACTCAACCGATCCGTCGGCGCCACCTTAAAGAACGTCGGCGCCGCCTCAACCAGCCACTTCGGCTCGATCGCCGTAACATTATGCATATACTCCTTCGTCGTCTCGACCAGCGCATGGAATATGACGTGCTCCGCCGGCTTCCCAAACAGCGCCGACGACGGGTGCATGTACACGGGCGTGCCCTCGACCAGCGTCTTGTAACCCTCCTGCGGGTCCTTGCGCGCCGAGTTGCGGAAGAAGCCCGAGCACAGCGCCTGCCGCACCTTCATCGTGTTGCGGCCGCAGGAGACGATGCGGTGGCGGTGCCGCTCGAGGATCGTGACGAGCTGCTGGCGCACGTCCTGCGCGCGCTTCATCGAGCGCGGCTGGATGAAGTTCTCGTAGCACCAGGGAGTCGAGTATTTGGAGTTCTTCCAGCCGTTGTAGACATTTAGAAGGGTGAGGTGGTCGCCGTGCGGGTCGTGAAATTTGGCTTTCTTTTGGTCGGCTTGTTGTTGCTTGTCTTTGGGACGGTGGAAGACTGTTTGTACGGCTGAGATCATTGCGACGATCGTCAGGAGCTCGTCGGAACAGCCCATTTCTACAGACTTGATGAGCGACTTGGCTAATGCAGGCTCCATTGGGAAGTCAGCCATCTGTCTTCCCAGTCGAGTCAGCAAGCCCTCGTCATCAAGCGCACTCAAAGCGTATAGTTCTTCAAGCGCAGTAAGCATAGTATTCGTCGGTGGAGGGTCCATGAAATCGAAATGCAGCAGATCGTTGATGCCCATGGCCTTCAACATCAGAATAGTGTTCGAAAGGTTCTGTCGCTGAATCTCGGGAATTGTCGTCGGCAGCATCTCTGACTGGAAGGCGGCTTCGGTGTACAATCGAAAGCACTTTCCGGGCCCAGTCCTACCAGCCCGGCCTGCGCGCTGCTTCGCCTGCGCCTGCGATATAGGCGTGACCTGAAGTCTGTCCATGCCTAGCTTGGCATCGTACGCAGTCTGCTTGACGAACCCAGGGTCGACGACGTAGTAGATACCGTCAATCGTGATTGAGGTCTCGGCAATGTTGGTCGCAATGACCACCTTCCTGGCACCAGGTGGCGCTGGCTCGAAGATGCGACTGGCTACCTCACTCGGTAGTGCTCCGTATATAGGCAGAATGATGAGCTCCGGCACACTGGGACCGAGTGCTTTCATTCGCTCATAGAGGATCTCGCAGCTGGTATCGATTTCTTCTTTACCAGTCAAAAAGAGCAAAATGTCACCCGGCGGCTCCGTTAGATGAATCTGCATAACCGTGACCAACGCCGCATCGAGATAGTCCGATTCAGGCTCCCGTGAGTACATGACCTCAACCGGGAAAGTACGTCCCGGGATCGAGAAGATCGGGCACTTGTTAAAGTACTCTGAGAACTTATCGGCGTCGAGAGTTGCAGACGTAACGATCAGCTTTAGGTCCGGTCTCCGCTTTAGCGTCTTCTTGAGAAGCCCGAAGAGCACGTCCGTGGCGATTGTCCTCTCGTGCGCCTCGTCCAGCATGATAACCGAATATTTGTTGAGCATAGGGTCGAGCAAGATCTCTCGCTGCATGATGCCGTCTGTCATGTACTTGATCTTCGTGTTCGGGCTTGTCTTGTCCTCGAACCGGATAGTGTATCCAACCTCTTCACCTAACTGGCAGCCCACCTCGTCTGACACGCGCTGGGCAACAGACATGGCAGCCACGCGACGGGGCTGTGTGCAGCCTATCATGCCCTCGTTGGCGAACCCATCCTCCGCCAGATACTGCGTCAGCTGTGTAGTTTTACCCGATCCAGTATCTCCAACAACAATCAGCAACTGGTTGCTGTGGACAGCCTCGAGAAGCTGGTTGCGAAACTTGTATACGGGTAGACTTTCTTTCTGTTCCTTGATGGTCATCGAGGTACGTTTACCGAACGACTGTTCTTTACCCTGCGTAATCCGTTTCCATTCAGGCAAAGGCTCGTTGGGCTTGTCCTGCCTTGCATTACGCAGTTCACTTGCGAACTTGCGCTGATCGGGAGCTACCATAGGATCCTGCCATTGAACGTTGAGGTCAACCTTGCTTGCCTGCTGAGCCGCCTTGTCCTGCGCTTCCTGTTGTCGCACGTCCCTCCGCTCCTTAGCTAAGACGTCTCCTGCCATTGCAGCGCGGTTAAGAGATCCATCTGGTGCTTTAACGACTCGGATCGGAGACAGCTCAAGGGATTGTTTCGTTTGTCCTGCTAGGAAGGGAGGCTCTTCCTCACGAACCTCAATATCGACATCTTCTTCCTCTTCAATATCTCCGTTTTCGTTAAGAGCGGCATTGTACTCTTCGTCGATATCCGGGTAGTCAGAAGCCTTCAGAGCACCCGAAGCAATTAGCTGCTTGATCTCCCATCGTTCCGGAGACGTCATCCGCTTTTTGTTCCGCATCGACCTCGCATTCATTTGCCCTTCGATGATCGGAACTGCAGAACTCAAATTGTCGTAGCGGTTGTTTCCGTTGGGCATACCGCCAAGGCCTTCCATGTTCGCTCCGGAGGCGATCCGCCTCTCAGGCGCAAGGTCCTGTCCCGTGACTTGGTCTACCTCCTTCATCGATAAGCTGACCCTGTTATTCTCCATTTTCATCACTTTGACCTTGACTTCCTGATTTCGTGAAAGGAGATCGGATGGATGATTGACCCTTGCGCCTTCCTGGATGGCAGAAATGTGTACTAAGCCATCAACCTTCCCCCTGACGCCTTGTAAGTTAACAAACACTCCAAAATCCTTTACACCCGTGACCCGGCCAGTATAGACTTTATAAAGGACCGGTGCATCGTCCAGTTCCGGTGTCGGTGGTCGCTTGAAGTAATCATCCTCACCGCTTCTTCTACTTTTCCTATGGTTCTTCCTGTCATCGTCTCTACGCCTCGTGTGCGTCCGGCCAAACTCGTCTTCGAAGAGGAACTCGTCATTCTTCGAGCGTCGACTATCTCGGTATGCACTGCGCGATCGCGATCTCGACCTGTATCGATGCCGTTTACTTCGTCCTCGGTCCCGATCCTCCTCTGCGTACGGGCTTATACTGCGTTTCCGCGCCGTACCGTCTCGAGGTGTGTCATTGGCCTTGCCGGCCAAATTCTCCAGCAATGCGAACGTGTCATCGAGGTCCTCAAGTTTGCCATCGTCCCCTTTGACATCGGTCCCATTCTGTTCGAGCTCATCTTCCGTGAACGGCTGCTCCTTGTCCGGTATGGCAAGACCCTTAAACACCCTAGTCCTCTTGTCGGTCTCATCCTCCCTATCCTCAACCGCTTTCGAGTCTGCGCCATTCGCCTTGTTCTTGTGCTTGGGGTGCATCGTCAGGATCAAGCGGTCCAGGCTGTCCACTAAGCTCTGGTTCTCTATCCCAAACCCCTTGAGAGTACTCGTGAAATCCGCGTGTGTCTTGCATTTTGAGTGCTGATCAATAATGAACTCTGCCAACGTGCTATCGCTGATGCCCAGGTGGTTCTGGAGTTCGGAGGACACTCTGGATACGAGCGAGAGGACTTCGAGTTGGGCGAGGTCGTCCATTATTAAGGTGAGGCGAAGAAGCGTATAGGATCAGTATTCTGGTGACGCGACAAACGCGCGCAACAGCTTCGTGCTGTTCAGTGAGTTGTATCTGAAGCGGCGGAAGTTTGTGGAGCGGGATGAGCCACCTCGGGATTTGCCGAAAAGTGCGGCTGCAGTGGCTGAGGGAACATGTGCCGCAAGTACGTAACCCACCTCCAAGCTGCGTAACTGCTCTACATCATCTCCATAATACCTACTAACAGCACCTGTTAACCTCCACGCTTCTATCACATCGAATTCCAAGCCGTTTCCTCTCAATACCCGTCACAGGGTGATTCCAGATCAACCGCAACCGCCAACATGGCGTCCTCATCCTCGTCCTCAACTCCCCTCCTCTAGTACGACCAGAACTCCTCCAACTCCCATTCTCAAGCGCACATGCTAACAACTCCCAGCTCCTGCATCGCTTACAACAGCACCATCCTGACCGAACACACCGCCTCCGCCAGCTCGCAAACCAGCTCCCTCGCCTCGCTCATCCTTCCCAAGATCTCGCACAGCACTCCCCAAAAACTAACCTACACCCACGGCGCCCACTTCATCCACTACATCGCCTCCGCACCGAGCGAAGACCCCTCCCACCCCTCCGCTGGTGGCCTCACCTACCTCGTCATCGCAAACTCCTCGCTGGGCCGGCGCATCCCCTTCGGCTTCCTCGTCGAGATCAAGAAACAATTCCTGTCCCAATATGACCCCGCCTCCACCGACTTCGCGGCGCTGCCGCCATATGGCGCGGCGGCGTTCAACAGCACGCTGAAGCGGCTGATGGTGAGCCATGGGACCACGGAGGAGGGGCAGAACGACGCGATAAGGAACGTGCAGACGGAGATGGATGGGGTGAGGGAGATCATGACGGAAAATATTGAGCGCGTGTTGGAGAGGGGGGAGAGGATTGATTTGCTGGTTGATAAGACGGACCGGCTTGGTGGGAGCGCGAGGGATTTCAGGATTAGGAGTCGTGGGCTTAGGAGGAGGATGTGGTGGAAGAATGTGAGGCTTATGGCGCTTCTGGTCGTCGTGGTGGTGTTTTTGTTATATCTCTTCGTGGGGTTTGGGTGTGGGCTACCTGGTAAGTGGCTTTGTAGATGGTGGAAAGATTTGCATCCCGAGCTGATCATCTTGCAGGCTGGCAGAGGTGCATCCGTGGCTAGACCAAGTCGCACTTTTCCGCACCAGCCCTTATGCTACCCTTCTGGCAATTCAGCTTCAGATCCCGAGGAACCAATGGTTAGCTGACTGGAGTCACTGGAGTTTCGGTGGTGCTCGATAACCCCTCATTACGGAGAATCAAGTTTGTATGTATATGATTTATTGCCAAATTCGATCAATCAAATTCGAAAGATAAGAATGAATTGGGCATGCGGTGTTATGTTCGGAGTCGTGACGAAAGATGACTCGTTGAGCGGAAGGATCGCAGAATTTTTTCCCAACGCATCTGTGTCGCTCGTTCCCACAAAGGTGGGCAAGAAGGCAAAACATGCAGCAGTTGGGATTCGGAGCCCAAGTATAGGATGGTTGAGTTTAGTGTTAGACGTGAACACTACCTCAAGCAAGACCTATGCTTTATTGTAGCAAGCTGAGTACTAGATACGTGCAAAGAGAACACGAGAGTCAAATAGCGCTATTATCGCAGGCCCATCGAACAGCCAAAGCTAAAGCAGACCCTTCGCCAGCCAAAGCCCCCAAGAGGCAGGTCAGCGGAACAGCCAGAGCGAAAGCAGGCCATCTGTCAGCCAAAGCAGACATAGATCCTCCAAAACGCTATAATAGAGTGTGTGTCTTGCTTGTGTCAGTAAGCTGCAGGTTTGGATAAAGAGCGTCTTGCTATTAGGCGTGGAGTTGGCGTCGGGGTAGGTGCGTTGTTGCCTGAGGTTGTAAGGGATGTCGGAGCTGCCGACACACCGGACTCGAAGTTATATACGCCGCTCAGCTATCATTGAGCCTCCCGCGAAACACAGCACGTGCCATCCCTCCAGTTATTGTTGCACGCAACCAGACATGAAGCAGACACTTTTCCTTCTGCTCGAAACAGGAGATTATGAAAGTGCAACTTGAAGTAGATACCCATGCAGAGCTTCCGCGACCGTCAATGCCACCCTGACAGATAATACTCCGCCTCATCATTTCTTCTTAAAGAACGACATAATGTTCCCCTGCCCCGGTTTCGCGGCCCCCTTCCCGCCCTTAGCCTTCTCAACCGTGCTGCTCGCCACCGTTCTCTGCTTCTTCGGCTCCGGCGCCGGCTCGTCTTCCGAGAATGACTCCCACACCGGCTCCTCCCTTGTGACTACAGTTCTGCGTCAGCAAGCATGCTCATGCGGCTGCGTACACGATTCGAGGATCTGTTTAGGGGTAAGGGAGAGGAGTGGCTTACCAAGATAGCCCTCGTCGTCTTTGACGGTCTTCTTCTTCATGACTCTGCGCCTTCCACGTCTGCGCCCGCCGCTCACGACGGTGGATTCCTGCGTTGCCGAGGCCTGGGATGCGGGTTTACTATCCACCGGCGCTGTGTCCTGAGATTCGTCGGACGGAGCTGCAGGGGTGGCGTCGGGCATTGATTCGTCTGCTGGTTGTCAATGGTTCGCTGGGGCGTTGCACTGTGTCTGATGTGGTTTTCACTACTCACCTTCATCGTCGTCCTCCATCATCTTGCGCAGTTGCTCCTCGCGCTCTCGCTTCGCTTTGCGGACGGAGTCGCCGGATTTGCTGGTGGATTTTGTGAAGATGACAACGTCTTCTTGCTCGTCTTCGGATGCGTCTTTCATCGGTTCTGTAAGTTGTTAGCGCCCTCTCAACCTAAATATTCGAGCTCGTAAGTACCATCTTCGAGACCGCTTGCTTCAGTCTGGCTTGGTTCGGCCTGATGTAGGCGATTAGCTGGGGTTTCAGTGACACTCTGATAGCGGCATACTGTCTCAGGAGTTGCCGTCGTGTCCGCAGAACTGGCTGTGTCCTGTCTCTTAGCTTTGGGCTTGGCCTTCGCAAATGATTTGAATATGTCAGACTTGTCACGTTTGAGGGTCGGCGCTTGTGCTTTGGCGGCGGCATTCTTGGGCGGAATTGCTGCAGCATCAACCTGTGGTGTTGGTTTGCGGGACGTGTCTTCTTTCGAAGCCAGGCTTTTCCCTGGTTTGGATTCAGCGGCTTTGTCTTCCTTGGCTATCGCTGCACTGCTGGGCCTAGGTGCGGCTTTCGCTGCGGCGGTCGTGGCTACTGGTGCGGCAGGCGGGGGTGGTCTACGGCCGCTTCTCCTCTGAAGCGCATGTTAGCAACATCCGAAACAGTGCTCGGGTCTGCAATACCTTAACGTTAGGATTCTGTATGACGCCGTATCTTTTCCCAAACTCCAGTGGGTCTTCGCTGATGTATTTGGAAGTAATTTCCCGGTTGCAGTCCGTTAGCACTTGCAGATCCTACGTGTGTAAGCATTAAACGTGATGTGTGGCCGCCGCGACTACTACCTTCAGTGTCCCTGATTCTAAGCTGTAGATATGTATTGAAGTGATCTTATCGAATTGACCCTTTGCCGCTGCCACATTCAGTCGATTGTCTTGTATTTGAGGGGCCAAGACGGACCTACCATCGAGGTCCTCCTCTTTGGCCAACAGTACGGACGTAACCGGTATGCTTTCTTCTTCCCCGTCGGTCTGCCCCGGCATAGTGCTCATGAACGGACTGCTCCGCATGGAGCTATCATTGCCATCGTGACCCTGCGTCCCATTTGCTACTGTAGCAGATCCCGACTTGCGAGTTCCCGTTATAAGGTACGTTGCGTGCACTGACTCCGGTTTCTTCGCGGTCTGCCGGTGGTGGAAATCGTAGAGCATTCTGAGCATGTAAGTGTGGGGCTCAGTAACACGCAAAGTTTCAGACTGACTGCTTAGCAAGATTGCTGTGCACCTTCAACGCTCTGCTGAGCGAGCGGTAGCTGACCTGTGTAGCCAATTTATTAGCCCCGAACTCATGGTGAAAGAGGGGTCTAAATGTGCTTACGACGAGCCCTTCATTGAGCACATTGACTGCGAGGTACTCTCTATACTGGTCCATGATGACAGAATGGTTGGAAGGGTTTGTCCTGCGCGATTTGTTGGAACAGTTTCGTTGTTGTAGGCGCAACAATCTGAACGCGGAGGTTCAGAGTCGCGTAGATTGAAGTCGCGTCACTTCCACTGCATCACATGTCTTGATCTCATAAACTCCGCAACTTTCCCCGGAGCATCTTCAGAATTCGTACAATGGAAGATGCTGAAGATGAAGACATCAGACTGCAGCGAGCTTCAGCAGCATCGATTTCGAATCTTCGAACACTCATTCCAAACCTCTTGTGGAAGCCCCTAAGGCGGGACAATGGCCAAAGGCAGGTTCACCGAAAAGTCAGGGAGCGGGATCTGGATCGTATCATAAAGCTGGTACATGTGCAGTTCCAAGAGCTAGTGTACTCCAGAGACTGACTCTGGCTCGTAGCTTGAACCCTTTCAGGAGGATCCTCAACTACTGGACGCTCATCTAAAGCATATTATTCCGCCACTTGTGACTGCATACACAGAGCACTTACACCATGCTGATGGCCTCAAAACGAGGCCTGGTGTTGTCACGCTGTCAAGCGCCGTATGCCAAATCCTGTACACCTTGTGCAAGGTCCGAGGTGAGAAGGTTGTAATTGGATTTCTCAACAATGAACCGCGATACCTTGAGCCCATATTGGCGGCATTTGAGCGCGGAACGGCGCCATCAAACACCAGCGAAGATGCAGTACCGCAGTGTTCATTTGTCTGGCAGGAAAGATACATCATCCTCCTATGGCTTTCCCACCTGATGCTCGCTCCCTTCGACCTCGCAACCATATCCGATCAAATTGGCAGTCCTAGCAGCGTCGAGGCGATCACGGGCCTGCCCTCTGGTCTGCCAAGCGTTGTCGCTCGTATAGTCCCCATCTGTATCATATACCTCGAATCACCGACTAGAGAAAGAGACGCAGCCAGCAATCTGCTCGCAAAATTGTGCCTCAGACCTGACATGCAGAAGATTGGCTTACTGAAACCCATTATCTCCTGGATCGTTTCGCGTCTTACAAACGAATACAACGAGCTGATCGAGATTCATCATTCTCTTGGTTGTCTGTCCTTTCTAAGCCGTCTTGTTTCGTCAGGCAACATGACCGAGATAGGTTCTTTCATTCCAGTCATCTACAAGACATGCCAAACTATTGTCAGTTATGAATCATCCCTACCTATTAAGTCGTCTGCGGTAGCTAGAAAACTTGTGATCAAGATATTCCGCAATATCGTGCTGCATTGCTTGCAATCTGGCGGGCCCTCAAATGCAATGGAAGTGACTACCATGCTAGAAGAGGTCATCGAATTCCTTCTGGAATCACTGTCAGATGGCGACACTCCTGTACGCTATGCGGCCAGCAAGGCTTTAAGTGTAGTCACTCTCAAACTGGAGCCCCGGATGGCGATGGAGGTTGTGGAAGCCATCCTTGGATGCTTGGGTGAGGACGTGCTTTGGGAAGGCAGTTCTAGAGACTTGACTGCAGTGAATCCACTGCGTTGGCATGGGCTGATCTTGACTCTTGCTCATCTCTTGTATAGGAGAGCGCCGCCCACTGCACAGCTTCCAGCTATTCTGAACGCACTCCTTCTGGCTCTCAACTTCGAGCAGCGATCGGCTACTGGAGGATCTATCGGCACGAATGTTCGAGATGCGGCATGTTTCGGCATCTGGGCAGTATCAAGACGCTATACTACGAAGGAGCTTTCAGTTATCGACACAGCTTTGATCCGGGCTGCGAGCCAAATCGCAAACAAGCATATCGTTACACAAATGTTAGCGATTGAACTACTAGTGGCTGCGTGCCTTGATCCGGCGGGCAATATCAGACGTGGCTCATCTGCAGCTCTGCAAGAACTGATTGGTCGACATCCTGACACTGTCTACGAAGGCATTGCTCTTGTGCAGATAGTGGACTATCACGCCGTAGGATTACGTGAAAGAGCTATGGTTGAAGTTAGCAACCGCGCAGCTCAGCTGCACGACATGTACTGGACCGCCATTTTCGAGGCACTGCTTACATGGAAAGGTGTTGGTGCTCCTGACGTTCCATCACGCCTGTCTACTGCCGATGCCATCGGTCGACTAGCAACTTCTAAACCATCCGTCACGGTTAAGCAGATGATCGAACGAATCCGCCTAAAAGCGCAGAAGCTTACCCCTAGGGAGGTAGAAGAGCGTCATGGACTCCTTTTGTCCCTGGCGTCACTCGTACGCACCTGTCAAGCCCGGCTGGCTTCAACAGATCCATCAGTTCGAGCCGACTCAGCGGAGACAGAGGCGGTGCTGGATGTCTGGGGTTTTCTTGATGGGGGTTTCGAGATTAGTGAAAAGCACTTCACATCGGCTGCCCTACGTCCGGAACTTACTGCCATTTCCGTTTGCTCACTGATATCCGCCATGTCTGAAATGACGCGGAAGTTATTGGTATCGGACGACTCTACTAGCAGCCTGAAAAAACACATTCATCGGACGACACAGTATCTAAACCTGTGTTTGAATCGAACGGAGGATACCGTACTGACAGCGATACCCCAAGCTGCCGAGCAGATAGCATGTATACTTCCCGACAATGAACGTAGGGAGCTTGCCAGTTCTTGGCTGACGAGCTTGAATCAAAATACCTCTCGGACCGGCGCACGTGGAGCAGGCTACGCAGTAGCTCTCGGGGCAATCTACACCACACTACCAGAAGAGACGAACGAGCGAACCCAAATCCTCACAGCACTGACGTCACGTTGTACTGCAGCCTCTGAAGTGGAGTTACGAGTAATCGCACTGCACAGTTTGACCCTCACTTTTGAGGCCGTCTCGAAAACGTCCGAGGACCCTAGTGTAGCGGCAAGGAAAGAAATCGCTGCGGCCTTGCTTACGGGGTTGAACGACTACACAATCAATGAAAGAGGAGACGTCGGCTCGTTAGTACGGCTGGAGGCGCTCAACGCTGTCGAGCGTGCATGGAAGACTCTCCTCGTTACAGACCCTCAGGATCGTGAGAAGTTGACTGCAGCCGTGGTCCGGCTCTCCGTTGAGAGGCTGGACAAAGTACGAACTCGGGCTGCCCAATGCTTGCAGTGCGGCATCCAGCAAGGCCTGCTGAAGTATGTCATACTTCGTCCATCGGCAATCCGACATGCTAACGTTTTCTTCCAGACACGATGTCGAGACGACCTCAGGCGTCTCGTCGTGTGCTTACTTCGCCGGAGCTCTCAAGCTCCTCGAGTCCAATTACAAGACGGCTCTGCTTGAAGGCTATTTCAGCTCCGCCGGTGCAGGGAACGAATCCGTTCTCCAGGCATCCAGACAAGCACTGGTGGACAAGCTCGACACTCTTCCCATCAACAGCGGCGACACTTCTCTGCTAGCGTTCAGCAACACGCTGATTGATATCTTCGAAGCCAACCTCAGCACAGACAGACTCCTCCTCCCACTACTGGAACTGCTAGTCTTCTTGCTCGACATGCAAATCCTCCAGCGCCTCGTCGACAGCCACTTCAAGTAGGTATTAGCAAAAAGAGAGAACCACTTTGCAACCCCTCCCTTCCTTGAACGCATCCTCTAACAAATCCAGATGGCGCACCCTCCTCTCCCTCGTCCAAAAATCCCACTACAAATCCAACAGCATCCCGAAACTCCACGCCGCCCTCGCCACCTACAGAGGCCTCGCCGACATCGCCGCCATCAGGGACGACGTGCTGGCGAAGGTGACAAGTATGCTGCTGCATCCGTTCCCGAAGGTACGTTCACGTCTTCCTCATGGCCCCATGCGGCAAGTTCTGCATCTCTCAATCTACTGCTCTGGCTAAGCGGTCTACTGACCGATTGGTGTGGACCAGATCCGTATCGCGGCCGCGGAAACGCTGTTTATTGTCACTGCGGATGCGAGGTTGAAGCCGTATGACTGGTCGCGTGCGCCGAAAGATCTGAAGCCGGTTGTAGAGGAGATCGGAAGAAGGCGACTGGCGGCGTGAGATGTGTTGCTTCCATCCCTCGCCAAGAAGGTGTGAGTGAAGCACCGCAGCAAGTGGTACAGCTGTCACAGCAGCCCTTTCTATACCGGCAGTCGGTACGCTGGGGCATGTGCAGTCCGCTGTCAGAGCCGGAGCTCTATAGGGAGGCGTGAAAGTAAACGGTCTGCTTGTGTAAAGATCCGGTTGCAGCCCTTGCGAGATCGGCTTCAAAGACTTTGCCCAGCCGGTGACAGGACGAGGGGAATCACTGTCGTAGCTCGAGACTATATGTTGGTAGCCTGAGCAGACGCGTCGTATCTGTACCTGTTCCAAAACCTAACTAGGTTTGTTCACGCTTCCAAAGTAGAGAACAGAGCCGGTTCAATCTCGATTAAATTTAGTCTTTATTCTAGAGTCTACGGCCGTCTATCCAACCCCTCCCCCATCATTACCCCAACCCCTCAACAGCCCTCTCCACATCACTCCTCGTCTTCGTCAACCCCCAAATGCTCTCGCGCCTTTCAAACCACTCCTTCGCCCCTCCCCCCACACTCCCCTGGCTCGCCTTCGGCGACGACGGGCCGCCCACCCCCGCACTCAGCGCCTGGCTGCGCCGGTCCGCCACCTCAGCCGCCAGCCTTTCGCGCGCCTGCTCCGCCGCCACCTTCTGCCGGTCGCTCGTCGAATTGAACTTGAACGCGGCGCCCACCTGCGGCTGGTGGCGCTGCAAGCTGGCCGCGCTCTCGCGCCTCAGCGCGCCGAAGTCCAGCTTGAAGCTGCCGGAGCGCGGCGTCTCTCTCTGGTGGCTGTCGCGCTGCGCCTCGTGCGCGCCGGCGGGCGTGCTGCCGCCGCGGCGCCAGAACGCGAAGCTGCCGGCGAAGGTGCGGGACTCGTTGGAGGGGATGTGGCGCCAGGGCTTCTCGCGCAGGCAGAAGACGAGGCAGTCGACCGTGCACATGGCGGTGTAGCAGAAGATGGCGAGGCAGACGAGGACGGGGGGCGGGTGCTGGGCGTAGTAGTTGTTGTACTGGAAGCAGTGCAGCACGAAGGGGATGAACCACATGATGAGGTAGATGATCGGGTAGATGAAGGTGAGGCGGAGTTGGCGCAGCATGTAGATGCGCTGCTTGGCTTGCCGCCGCGCGTAGGTGTCGGGCGTGCTGTCGGGGCCGTCGAGGCCGAAGGGCGGGAGCGTCTCGTCGAAGGAGAAGGAGGTCGCGACCGAGGCGCGCTGTGCGAAGCCGCCGTGGTGCTTGGGGGAGACGTCGCCGGGGGGGTGGTGGATGTTGCGCAGCTTGTCCATGTCTGGCGCGTCGGCGGGTGGGAGGGTGGAGGAGATGGTGTTGACGAAGGTGGTGACGGTGGATGCGCGACGGCTTGGGCTTACCGCGCCGTGATCGGGCGCGGTGTCTGACATCGAGTTGCCCGTGCTAGGAGTGGCATTGGCTGTCTCGGATGATTGTGCCAGCGTTGTTAGTTTGAGAGACGGCCTTTCGGCTGGTTTGCTCTGCCACGGGCGGAACACTGATACGGTGCGGCCTTTGACGTCGTCAACGGCCTTTATAGCGCGGTCAACATGTATGTAAATAGCGATGGTGAGGGACAGGATGATCAACGTTATGATATATCTTGGGATCCAGGCGAGCGCGAGACGGTACCAGAACGGTCGGATGGGTAGCGAACAGAAAGCGCCTTGCGACATGTACCCGGCTCCGGTCTTGACGAAAGCAAGCGAGGACATGAGGATTGGTCCAAGGAAGATACAGCCGTACACCCAATTCTTGTACTTGTACAGGCCGTCGGATCCGTGCGGCTTGTAAATGTGGAGGGCACCATGGATCGTGATGAACAGCACAGAAAGGTCTATGTGGCACGAGTTAGTGTCAAGGACATGGAGTTGCTCATCGTGTAGCCTACCGATCATCTCAGTACCAAACTGTATCCACCATCCAGTTGCTTGACACAAATTCGAGTGAGTAGGCACGGCGCCTCTCGTGATCGAGACTACCGCAAAGACGAGGTACCAGAAGGCCCGCATAAGGTCACCAAGAATCAGCGACATGACCAGCCTGTATCATCGCAAACAGTCAGCAATGTACTCCACGTTTAGCCAGGGATGTTCTGCTATTCTGCAGGACGTACATGTGGCGGAATCGCTTTCTCATCCTGGCGAACCAGTAAAGCGTGACTAGGGTAACGAGCACGCTAATAGAAGCGGCAGTCGCAGCGATGACCTGGATCTTAAATTTCTGCCGATTGCTGTACAGCATGGTGGTGTCGATCTGGCCATTGAGGCCACGACTCTCCAGTACTCCTCCATCGTCCATGAGGATGTTGCTGCTCAGATCGCGGAGGTTGAAGATGTCGGATATGGTTTGCGCGATATTAATGGCCCCAGACCCGCTGGACAGTCCATCCATATCTCCATGGTAGGAATTAGGTGGGAGTTGCCCCAGCGCTGGCATTGCGCTGGAGTCGCAATATGGTATTAGTGGTATTCTCTATTCGAGCAATGCTTCTGATCTCGCGGGCCGTTCATGGAGAGTCGAGTCGGTGGCAAGAGGCAGGCATGGCACAGGGAAGGAGGAGGCGATGACAGTGACAGGAAGGTAGGGATGAGGATAGGTAGGGACAGGAGATGCTGAGAGGACCAATATGAAGGTGAGAAATGACTCGAGGCGCAGACCAATGGCAAGGCTGTGAAAGTGCAGGCGAAGCTTGTATTCAATTCCCCACCCATGATCGGAGTTGGCTCGAGATCGGAGCGCACGTAAGAAGCGGTGGTTCGATGTGGGTCGCATGCGGAAGGTGAGCAGAGAGACAAAGCGTTTGTCCCAAGGGTACCGCAACCAGGCCGGCCGTGCAGCCTTCTGACCAATACGCTGTGCATCATCTTGCCGCGGCGCAGGCCTGGACGCGACGGGCAATCGAGGATAGGGCCCAAGTTGGTGATGGCGCTTGGCATAGTACAGACTGGAAAGGCTGAGGTTGGAGTGTCCCAGCATTCCTCCATCCACTTCCGGCTACGCGGGTGCTGCGAGAAGCGAGGAATGCGCAGGAACAGCACCAACGCCTGTCGATCATGGCGGTCGTTGGGCGCAATCCGGTGTCAATGGCTATGCGGATGTTACCGGCGTTGCTTACGATACGGAAGTGATACCGTTTGCTATCGACTCATTCGTGCTCTAGGTTGTCGACTCAAGTCGCTGAAGCCAATCGGCGAGCATCCGAAGTCTATGGCTCCATGCTGATATTGTGTACAATACACGGCCTCCTCAAGACGACGCTGACGCTAACATAGTCGGGCACGCATTTACTCGGAGAAGACAAGATTCGAGCAGAGGTGGTGTTAGTGTCGAGTTGGTGGCGCTCTCGCTTGGCGTATTTGAGTTGCAGTAGCCTTGCCGGCAAATCCTTCATCGATCGTGCAGTGGAAAGATGCGCAGAGCCTCTTGCCTGATTGCCGTGCACGCTGACGTCCGCCCAGCCTCATCGGCTGCGGCTGATCGCCGTACAGCGCTCCCTTTGGGCAATTGCGCAACCCTCAGCTGCCGGCTAAAACGTGGTGCTGTCATAGGAGTAATTCTGCTGAACCCCGGCAGTCAAAGACGGGATGCTGCGGCTGCAGGTACGCATCCACCGCCACAGGGAAGATCAACCTGCATACATTGGAAAGAATCATTTGCGATTTCGATCTGTAGTGCACCTGAGCGACCCTGTTTACTTGCACCGCAATACAAACCTCCGGGTCTGGACCACACAGTCAAGCGAACGATGAGAGGCCACGAGCTGTCAACTGTTAAGGTGTTTTGTCACTCTAGGGACGTGACTCGAGTACCAGCCACGCAGCCACAGCCTTCCGGGAAAAGCGTGCCGACGGGAGAGACAGTGTGTCGGTAACGTACGAGATCTTAGTGGCGGCTCCGGAGCTTCGCCGTATGCGGCTCTCGAAGAAGCGCCTCCGGTATGCTTTAGCGAGCATGACAGTTGTGATGCTGTGCTGTCCGACAGCGGGGGCTGGAGACATGTCTCATCTCTCCTCACCTCCCCCTCACCTTGTCGCCTTGGTGATGGAAGCTGTAGAATGATACGGGAATCGTAATTGACGGCACTTGGCGATACTTCCTCATCACAGCGGCCGAGGGTCTGTACATGGTGGAGACAATATCTGTTAGGGTTTGACATGATACCAACGCCTGCCGTGAACCGGCGATGTGATTCAGTTGCCGTCGTTGCCGCCGTGGCCGTCGTATCCCACATACACCCTCTTCACAGTAACGTTACAATCAACTGTCCAGCAATCCATTGACAAAAGCCCTCCCCACTCCCCCACCACATCGCCCCACAAAGCTCACGCTCCCCGAAACATCAGCAAAATGCCGCGAGACAAGTCCCCCAACTCTCCACAAGCAAACAATGCTCAAACAAATACTGCTCAAATGAACACTGCCCAACTGGACCCCCATAAGCGAGCACGATCATGTCTCATCCCACTCCCATCCACCTCAGCCCCACTATCAATCCAAACTCGGCCCCAGCACCACAAGACTGAACCTCACCTCCCCACCCCCCGCCTCCTCCTCCCTCCTCAGAAACGCGCGGACCCCCAACCCCAGCGCCCGCTCGCTCAGCACGTCGTCCTCCGCACCCAGCACCCCCCTCTCCAGCGGGCCCTTGCGCCGCCCGTCCAGCTCCCACAGCTTGTTGTCGCCCTCCGTCTTCACGAAGCAGACGTAGTGCAGGTCGACGCGGTCGTCGGCGGATGGCGCCGTCGTGTCGCCCGTTGCGGCGGCGGACTGGTGCGCGCTTTCGAGGGCCTGGGATTCGTAGAGCAGGTCGGCGCGGGGGCCGGGTTTGAGTGGTATCGCGTCGGCGAGGAGGGTGGAGAGGCTGGACGAGGGTTCTAGACGTGTGTGTATCAGCCATGCCTGATCGATATAGATAGATAGCGCTCGGGCTGCTTGTGCATTGACCCTGCTGTCACTTCTGCTTGTGCATTGCGCACTGCTTGTCACCCACCGATATGCGATCGCGCGGCCCCGTTCGAGACGCCGTGCAGCAGGCCGATCAGCCCGCAGGCGTTGCCGATGGTCTGCTTGTACCACACGACCGGCTCGTCTGGGCCTGCGCCCGCGTACTCGGGCTTGTCTGCGTCTTCTTGTAGCCTGAATTTCTCGTACGTGTCGCTGACAGGGAAGACGAGGAGCAGGGCGTAGGCGGGGCGCGGGGTGAAGGCGAGGAGGTCGGGGTCGTCGATGCTGTAGACGTCGTGGAAGGCGAGCTTGGGGGAGAGACCGAGTTTGTGGAGGAGGGAGGTCATCACTTCTGGGTTGTTCTCTGATGGCTGCGGTCAGTATGGGTATCCGGCGTGAGTGATGCTGTGAAGCGTACCGAGAGGGATGAACCTCTTCGCCTTTGGAGGCGTGTCTGGAGCTTGAGGACCATGAGGGTCTGCTATCTCTTGCTCGGTCGCCATAGTGAGTTGTGAGAGAGTATTGTTGAAGTTGCGCGCAGAGTTACGCGCTTGGAATATGTACGAGCCATCACGGTGTTTACGGAGGTAAAGAGGAACGACGTCAACGTCAAGTTTGACGAGCAGGCAAGGGTGACGGCATATTATGCATTGTAATTCGGAACAACCTAACAATTCTCTCCAACCTGGGTGCTTAACTGCAACTGGCCAGACTTCGCAATGCTAGAATCTTCGCACACCTCTGAGTGTGCCAGCGTATTACAAGATGAGAAAGAGACAATTTAAAAGAGAAACGCTGGATGGGTATATGGACACCGATGCTCGCCGTCCATGCATGAGAAGTCTGGAAAGTACCCTCCATCAGACAACACGAAATTCTTCTCTTGGCTTTTCAGTCCTCTCGAACACCGGCTTCTCAACCTCGCCATGCATCCGCACCCGGTAGATGCAAGTCCACTCCTGACCCCAATTCGTGTCCACGCGAACAACAGCCTTCTGAACCGCAAGTCCGATATGCTTCAATTTGATATCAAGACTGAATGTCTGGACGTGGTTGGGTGCGTCGATCCTGTATTCCCATCGACCCAGACAGACATAGTCGGGCCCTATGGTTAATTGTGGCGCACAACCGCCATTCATACCGACGAGCTCTCGGACAGCATCGTAATCTTCGCGCTTTGCTTTGTCCTTTATCTCAACCCAAAGCTCCATGTGCCTCGGTGCACTCGCAATGTCAAGTGTGCCTCCGGCGGGGATGTGCTCGACAGTCACCTGTTCAGGGAAGATCGAACGGGGCATGATTACGGCGAGCTGCGCCTTGCCCTCGTCGCCCGGCGTAGCAGCCGCACACCAGCAGTCAGGGGCCTCCCGCCATGGTTCAAGCGCTGCGATTGGAGGATGCGGGCTCCGCAGCCAGACGAGTGAGCTGTAGACCTGCTGGATCAAGTTCAGGCTTCTGGTTTGCGTTGGAGAAGTGAGATGTGGATCAACGCGCGCGCCAAGTCCGGCACAGAAGTGATCGACTCTTTTGATCGCGATATCTTGATTGTATACAAGATTTGCGTGGGCGATCATATCGAGTTCTTGCCCCCCCAGTGTATTCAGCCGTTTCGTAACGACAAGGTCGGCTGTCTGTGAAGCGATGCGGGCAACTTCGTCCTTTGAGAACTTGTACGTCGTTTCGAGCAAATGCTTCAGATGATCCAGCTCAACGTCGAACTTCTCTGCTTGCAGGTTGACTGTATCGATAAAGTCGTCCTTGTTGACGACGTATAGCTCCGCAAGTACCTCTTTGATGACGGGCTTGATTTGTCTGTCCATCTTCTGGTTGAGGAGCTCATCGATCATAGCCTTGTTGCCCTCAAGATATTGATCCCAGTGAGTTGGTTCTGACGCCTTTGCGGTAGATTTGTCACCAAGCTGCTCGATCCGAGAGAGCAAGGCTTGCCAGAACTGATCGGGAATCTCCAGCTCACCGGTCTCATTGTTCCTCCTGACGACAAGCATGGTGGGCAACTCAGCCTCAAGCCTCTGAATGCTCGCGGAGCGGAGCTCGTCCGACTTGGACAATTGGCGAACGTTCTCCTCCGCCAAAAGCAGCCGATGTTCGCCTTGCATAGCAAAGTCGCGTGACAGCTTGTACCCCGTGGCCCAGACCCACTCGGGGCGAGTTGCCGTGGCTACGACATAGTCGCCGCCAGTTGTGTTTGAAGGATCCAGGGAGACAGTGTTGGGAGATCTCTGAGGGAAAATGCTCTTGATGTAGCCACGGCCTGACTCTGGAAGCCGAGGCCACACGGACATGCGAAGGAAAAACAGAACCCAGACGCCAGCGAAAAGAACGCACACGCCAATCAAAAACTTCTCGAGAAAGCTGTAGAACCAAGAACGGTCAACCGTCCTCCTGTAGATTTGATGAACGGAAGGCGTCGGTACGGGACGAGGTGTGAAGTTATCAGGCCAGTACCCCTCGGCCATGCCGCCCTCGTGGCCGGTCGCGTACGACCTGGAGGGTGGCCGATCGTGAGTGAAAGAGGGTTGATCGCGGGGAAACGGTGGCTGGTTGTAGGTGAAAGTTCTGCCGGCGCTAGTCGCCATATTGGCTCCTCTGCGAAAAGGGATGCTTGGACTGGCTAGCGGAGACTCCTCCGGCTCATCCGCCTCCTCTGCAACGGTGCTGATGAGTGGGACCTTTGACCGCGCACTGTTGCCGATGACTGGCTGAGTCGAAGCCATTGGTCGTGTAGAACTTTGACTTGAACGAGTGACTTTGGCGATCTCATCCCGCTGGGTACTGAACGCTTGTGTGAATGTGTTTGATTCGTTGGGTACACTCATGTTACCCGCCATTCCAGTCTTGCCAGCAGCTCCGTAGGCTTGAGATCCTCCAGTCGCGACTGAAGGTCTGGAACCAGTCCTCGCTCGGCTGTTGCTCGTGGCTCTCTCAGCCTGGAATGATGTCGTGGTCACAGTTCTCGTGACCTCAGTGGGTCCTGGAGTGCTAGCACGTGAGGCTACAGACGCCGCACGAGCGGGATTGCGGCGGGTAGGAGTCTTTCCGTCCATGTTGCTGGTGTTTGCGTCACGGACAACCTCAGGATATCGCGGTCGAGGCAGAGGCTAGATCTACGTAGAAAAGTCAGTACATCGAGTTGATGATAATGAAGCAGAACAACCGAAGATTGCGAAGCGAAGAGGCTAACCTTGGGACCGTGGAATCTTGTGCGATGACCTGCACCGACAAGATTTGCAAATGCGTTGACGAAGGAGAGGACTGAGACAGCCGGAATG
>JAKLMF010000226.1:0-22828 GCA_022813555.1 Botryosphaeria agaves | reverse complement strand
TCAACAAGCCTCCTACAGTTGCATCTCTCCCTTGCTCCAGCTCCTCTCGGTCACTATCACTCCCAGTATCTAAATACTCATCAGACATCTGAGTGTCATGTCCGCTTCCCAGAAATCTTTCCGTTACTCACATTTTACGCAACCGTAACTTCCTTACGCTGCATTGTCCATCGCCGGCTGGAACAATTTCCCTCGGTCTGTCCGTGGCATGTACGAATCAGGCCATGTAGACTCTTTGTGTGCTTCTGCTTCGTATGTCCCATTCTTACGCCTTGTGGAGTGATTCGCCGCTGTCGTTACCTAAATTTGCCACATGAAATTCGATAGATGCTCGTAGGTCTCACTTTACTAAAGCAGGAAGGCCAGCGGGTTACTGATGATATCGAGTCAAAGCGCAGGTGGCCTGTGCAATAACAGGTCTATAGATCTTTCGTTAATGCATCCTATGAAGGGGTTACATCCAACGGCATATGCTAATACGATTGTACTAAGATTACCGCCGAGGACAGTTTCCTCATGATCTACCAGTCTCTCAACAGAGCCTGTACAATGAAATATAGATTACAGACCTTGTGCTTGTTGGCACATTAGCAACCCTTTGCGCATCGCTATGAACACAGCGCACTTTGAGGAGGTGCAGAAACTATAGAATCATGAACTGTCCCTTCGGGTATCATTTAGAGGAAGGAGCTACGAATTCTTCTGAGACTGTAAACAAGCTTGATGTACTCGCAAACTGCATCCAGGACTTACTCAAAAATCCTCTCGGCGGCTTCTGTTATCTCCTGGAGGTTCGTCATCATTCACGAAAACTACTCAGATGTGCCTACCGACATCAATGCCGATCATGTAGTGGTAACCATATAGTATCCGACGTAAGGCTTTCAATTTTTCAGTCTATTGAGTCTATAGTTGGAGCCTGTTGACCCTGCTGTAAGAAAACTTTCTAGGATCTATACGGCTCTCCCGGGATAGCAGCCGGAGCGTTCATGTGAACAACGATTTACTTCCTGTACAATCATATCTCTCGAAACCTAATGCGGAAAGCGACTTTCCTAAGGCCGCCATATTTCTTCCATGCCAACTAATGCTCTTCACCACGTCCACATCGCTGCATGTCGGCTTGCTCAGGCACCACATTGTTGAGCTTCCCCTTCTCTATCGCAGCGCGCACGTTGCCGATGTTCCACTCCTCCATCTGGGTTTGGGTCTAGCAGACGAATAAAACCGTTAGCGACACTTCGTCTAGCGTTCTTCTCGTCCCGTCCCGTCAAGCTCACTCACCTCTACAGTCCATGTGCCCATGTGCGGAAGAAGCATGACGCTCGGATTCGCTACCAGGCCCGGGTGGACCTTCGGCTCCTCTTCGAAAACGTCGAGGCCTACCGACCATACTTGGCGGCTGTCGAGCGCCTTGACGAGCGCGTCTTCGTCGATGACGGCGCCGCGGGCGGTGTTCACGATCACGACGCCGTTCTTCATCCGCTCGAACTCGCGGGTTGAAATTATGTGGCGAGTGTGCTTCTGTGAGTACGTTAATGGAGGTGGGATTAGCATCCGACTCTAGCCCTCTCTTGTGCTTTGGGGATTGAACGGAGCTGGAAGAAAGGAAAAGCATCTTCCTACACGAACAGGCCAGAGAAACTTACATTCAGTGGTAGATTTAAACTGAGCACATCACTCGTCTCCAACAGCTCCTCGAAACTCACGTATCTCGCCCCGCCAGCCAGCTCCTCGCTCAGCTTGCTGCGATTATGGTAGATAACCGTCATACCGAACGCCTCCGCCTTCTTCTTGAGATTCCGGCCGATACCGCCCATACCCAAGATTCCAAGAGTCTTGCCCTCCGGATCATGGCCCAGCGGTGGCGGCGGGTTCCCACGCCACTTGCCGTCGCGCAGCGCCATCATGGATGTGTTGAAGCCGCGCAGGGCGCCGAGGATCAGAAACATGTTTGTGTCTGCGGTGGCGTCATCGACGGCGGTGGGGACGTTGGAGACGAAGATTTTGCGAGCGGTGCAGGCGTTTACGTCTACCTGATCGTAACCGGCGCCTGAAGGATCGCGTGAGTGTTGTTGCGTTCGACCAGGGATGAGTGCAGTTAAGAAGACATGAAGTGTAAGATAGAGGAATGCAAGGCGCACAATGGGGTCTTGCGGAGTCATAAATCGAACAAGACCACATGAATATGAGAAACCTTGTGTTGTACCAATCCCACCTGGACAAGTATCACGCGGGGAAATATCATCTCATTCGTCCTCACGAGACAATTGAGCGAACCCCATTAGAACATGAAGAGTTTTCACAGTATTCAACGTAGTAAGAAAGCAGATACGCACCATTATGGCACAAAAACTTGAGACTCTCCGGTAGCGCTTTTACCAGCTCCTCGTCAATCAAGCCTGTGATGCTAACGCTCCCAAACGTCCGATACGCAGCGACGACGCCATCGAGCTTCCCGCTCTTGCATTCCTCAATGAATTCCGGCCGGGTGCGTGCAGTCGGCTCCACGAGTTCTGCTATCGAAGATAGTGACTCCCATGTTTCTTTCGCGCTGTTGATGACAGTTGTGGTTGGCGGATGTCATGAATATAGAGATGAATGGCATAGACATCGATAGTGAGGATAAGCACAATGCGAGTGCAGTAGCAATGGTCACACGTGAGGTGTGCAGCGAGTGAGAACGTCAAGTAATGATAGTATCAGGAGTTGACTGTAGCCCGATATCGGAGAGCGCATGAGAGAATAGAGAGCGAGGAAGAAGTCGAGGAAGTGTGTACGTACTGGTCGATTTCACCCAACAACAGAACCTTTGGCTTGCCCATGGTGATACAGTAACAATGTGGTGTCAGGTAACGCAATCCTGCTGGGTGCGATATCTTTCTCTTAGGGCTGTAAATAAAGGCGTCGGCTATTGGTCCCCCGCGGTGACTCGCATCGGCAATCGGTCCGGGAGACGATCAGGAACAGAATCGAGTCACTAAACTACTACACAAGAACGTGATTGAGACTGTGAATGTAGGACACATTGAACCTGCAAGTTCCTTGCAGGAAGACGTTTAACTGCTATATAACACTACCGAGTCCTTTCAGCTGCACCCGTCTTCACACCCCCCACGGCGTGGATGCGGCAACTCGTTCGGTCTTTGACCCGCAGCTGTACCGAGGCCGACATTGCCGAGCTGAATGTGGCCCTGGATTGGTGGAACAGACCACGCTTTCTCCGCTGTCGAGTACGTGTGATGCCCGGCTGATTTGTAGCCCTACAGGCTGGGGGAGAAAACATACTGTTGCTCCAGTTGCGACGTGCAAGAGTATCAAGCACCACCGTTCTGCTGACCCTGCTGCTGCTTCCACTGGTGCGCCATCTGGAGCAACTTGGACACATTGGCTTCCCTCTCGTCGTCTGCCGGGAAGAGATAGTCCATGTATTCCTCATACGATTCGTCGTCAAGCTTCCTCCGCCTCTTAACCCTGCGCGGCATCTTGGCTTCCACCTTCTCAAGATCTGCAGGCGTGCCGTGTGTCGCCTCGAACGATTTCCAGGCATTGAGCAAGGCGACCCTCTGTAAAATAGTTAGCAACTGAAGAGCTACGATCAAAGGATGTGATGGCGCGGACGTACTTCTTCTTTGAGATCCTTTTGCTTCATGCTCTCGTACGCCCTTTCGAAAACCTTCCTCGCCCGCTTCTTGGCCTCCTCGCTGACAGGTCGCTCCTCATCCTCTTCGGCTCCCTCCTCCTCGTCCGGTACATTCACCTCGAAATGCGCGTAGCTTATCCAGACCTTCACGTGGTCCGTCTTCTCTAGCAGGCGTTCGTAGAGCTGCCTTGTGCGGTCATACTCGCCCTCTTCTTCCTCGAGGTCGATGTACGCTTTCCACACCAGTTCCGGCATGTCCAACTGTTGCTGATCAACGGCGAGTTCGAAGATAGCGCGCACCCTTTCCAGGTCGTCCAATCCTCTCTCTAGCTCGGCAAACTTGATCCATGCCTGGCTGTTGGCAGGGTTCCACTCGATGTGCTTCTCATACAGTGTGCGGCACCTCACGAATTCGAACAGCTTCAACTCAAGCTCGGTGTATGATTTGAACAGCTTGTCCTTAGGGCACATCCCAATGGCCCGTCCCAGTACCTTGCGCGCTGCCTGGAGCTGCCCCTGCCGAACCTCGAATTGAGCGAACAGCACCCAAACCTTCGCGAACGTGAAATGCTTGTGCGGTATTAGCTTCAGACACTCCTGATACACATCACGGGCCCTCTGGATATCTCCACTCTCCTCGGCCCAGATAGCGTAGAAAAGCCAGAGATATATGTACCGGCGCCAATGTGTTTTCTCGTGCGTCGGCGGCACCTGAGCAATTGCCCTTTCGTAGATGTCCTTCACACGGTCTGCGCTGCCTCCAGACTCCTCAAGCCGGCAAAAATCAATCCAGGCATCGTAGTTCTTGGGGTTTTCCTTAACTTGCTCTTCGTACATCACACGACGCTTGGAGAGAATAACGTCCTCCACGCCCTCTCGATCACCGAACTGTTTCTCGAACTGGCTGTAAGCCTGATACAGGTTGGCGGATTTGGATCGTGGCATCCGATCGAGGGCGTACTTGTAGATTGCTCTTGCTCTGTCGTACTCCTTCAGGCGAGCTTCGAAGCGAGCATATGCCATAAACAGCTTCTCATCCATGAAGTCGTCCCCGAGCGTCTCGACAGCATTGCCGAACACTTCTCTGACGAGGTCGCTGGTTCCGTTCTCCTCCTCAAAGCGAGCCCACTTGATCCAATTCTTCGGTTCCGGATGAACGATGGTGAACCTCTCATAGATTGCTCGAGCTCGGTCAAACTCCTGGTATCTCTTCTCCAATTTGATGTAGGCACTCCACGCGTTCTCGTCCGGCTCCCAGGCCATCCATCGCTCGAAGGCCTGTCTGACACCAGGAATGTTGCCAAGAACTTCCTCCATATGAACATATTTGTACCAGAGCTTGTCAACGCGCGGTAAGATGGTGACAGCCCTATCTAGCAGATTCCTGGCATGGTTGATGTTCCTCGTCTTCATCTCCGCCTCGATATACCTGATCCATAGTATAACGGAGGTACTGTCCACATCCAGAGCCCTCTCAAATATGCTCCTGGCTCTTCGGAATTCTTTCTGCTCCAATTCCCACTGCGCATACCGCATCCAGTTGTTCATGTTGATCCGGTTCCGCCTGACATAATCCTCGAACTCCTTGCGTTTGCGGCCTTGGTACTCATGAAGCTCTTCCAGGTCCGCGAACCTCTGAGTAGGAGCCTGCAAGCCCGTCTCTTGACGATCTACCGCCTCACGAAGGAGCTGCTCTGCGGAGATCTGCACCGGCGCAGGCGCCTTATTTTTGACCCGTGGGGGTCCCCTTGATGCCTCCATGATGGCGGATGGTGTATGTAGCAGACTTGGACCCGAGTACTGCCGTACAGACGGCGGAGTAGGAGTTGTACTGTTTTGCGGCTCTGTGAAAGAGGGTTTGGGCTGGCGATGTTTCGAAAGTCGGAACGCGCCGGCAAAACCCCGGCCGCCAAGAATCTTCAAATCCGCCTCTCACTCACCTCTAGCTTTCAAGCTCGTAGCAACCTCCGCAACTACGCAAAGACCACTCACGACTCACTGCCTTCCGAGGCTTCTATTAGCTGCGCTCATATAAACCGTTAGTCTTTCTCTATCCACAGCTATGGCGACTCTAGCGGATGAGCTTTTGAATGATTTCGAAGACACCGGCTCAGAGGGCGAAGAGGACCGGTCGAACGAGTTCCTGCAAGATGATGGAGTCACAGGTGCAGATGGCGTCAACGGCATAAAGAAAGCTGCGACGGCAGGTGCAGATGGGGGCATGGAGCTAGACGGCGATGAAGAGGAGGTCGACGAGGATGAAGAGCTGCTAAATGGTGCGAGTGCGAAGGGAGCTGCTGCAGATGTAGAGGATGAAGAAGAAGCAAAGGCGAGGATAGAGAAGATGCAGCTGGGAGGCGTCAACGATGTGCGGAGCGTTGCGGGTCTCATGAAGACGCTACAACCGGTCTTAGAGGTTAGTCGATCCCTTTTCTTTTCCCCTCTCGTTTCATAAGAGAAGCGCATCGTTTACATCTTACGGAATGATAGTCCTGACCGGCGACGTCGTCTGACAGAAAATCGCCCATTACCAAGCATTACCGCCCGACAAACAGGCGCAGAATGTCGGCTCGATTGAGGACAACCCCGAGTACAAGCTCTTGACACAGTCCAACACGCTCTCTACATCCATCGACAGCGAAATCATCCTTGTCCACAAGTTTATTCGGGATCACTATTCCGTACGGTTCCCAGAGCTCGAGACTCTTATTGCAAATCCTCTTGATTACGCGAAGACTGTAGCGATTATCGGGAATGGGCCGATGAATGACGTGAAGAAACTGGCGCACTCGACAGACAATATCGTGGGACAGACTCTAGCATCGGTCCTGGACGGACCTTCTCTGATGGTTGTAACGGTCGAAGCAACGAATACAAGAGGAAGGGAGCTATCAGACGCAGAGATGCAAACCATCATGCGGGCTTGCGAGATGACGCTGCAGCTGGACAAAGCCAAGAAGATCCTGACGGATTACGTCCAGTCACGGATGAACCTCTTCGCCCCAAACCTGACAGCACTGATCGGATCCCTCACAGCCGCCCAACTCCTCAACTTCGCCGGCGGCATCACCGGTCTCGCCAAAACCCCAGCCTGCAACCTCGCCCCCCTAGGCTCCAAGCGTTCCACCCAGACCGGCTTCGCCACAAATGTCGGCGTCCGCCACCAAGGCTTCCTCTACAACTCCCCCATCATCCGCAACATCCCCAGCGACCTCAAAACACAAGCCATGCGCATCGTCTCCGCCAAGGTCGTCCTCGCCGCGCGCGTCGACAGCGTCCACGCCAACCCCGACGGCTCGGAGGGCGAAAAACTACGCCTCGACTGCCTCGAGCGCCTCGACAAGCTCACCGAGCCCCCACCAAACAAAGGCATCAAAGCGCTGCCGGCGCCCGACGACAAGCCCTCGCGCAAGCGCGGCGGGCGGCGCGCCCGAAAAGCCAAGGAAGCGACCGCGATGACGGACCTGCGCAAGGCGCAGAACCGCATGGCGTTCGGCAAGGAGGAGGCCGAGGTCGGGTACGGCGCGGGCGAGGGCACGCGCGGGCTCGGCATGATCGGCCAGGCCAACGACGGCCGCGTGCGCGCCTTGCAGGTCGACCAGCGCACCAAGGCCAAGCTGAGCAAGAAGAATCCTGGCTGGGGCGGCGGCGCGACGCCGGTCGGCGGGATGGCGTCGTCGCTCAGGGGGTTCGGGCAAGGCGGGGCGGCGAGTGTGCTTAGGGGCCACGGGCTGCGTTCCTCGGGGGTTGGGGGCGGGGCGGCGGGGACGGCGAGTTCGATTGCGTTCACGCCTGTGCAGGGGCTCGAGCTGGTGGACCCCAAGGTCAGGGAGGAGATGAGTCGGAAGAGGAAGGCGGAGGAGGATCGGTGGTTCAAGGGGGGCACGTTTACGCAGGTTGGGGGGCAGAGTTCGGCGGCGCCAGCGCCGGCGAAGGTGGATGGGGCGGGGTTTAAGGTGCCGTCGTTGCCGCCGAGGAAGAAGGTTGATGCTGGGGAGGGGAAGTGATGGGGTTGGTGGTGATGGCATTCTGAGTGGGGTTGTGGCATTGCAAGGCGTTGGTAGCATGGAAGGCGTTAGGGGGCAGCATAGCTTGCTGGAATGTGTCTGGACCTGGGACAATCTTGCTCACAGTTCGGCTTGATTGACTAGAGCAAAATGCTCTTGTTGAGAGCAGTCTCCAGAGCTCGGAAGGGTAGCTCGCTCAGACTTGAATCACATGGAACACGTGTTTGGCTGTAGGACAAATACAAATTGTTACTCTCGCCCTCTCTACCCCGTCTTCGGTCTTTTGACGTCCTCAACCGCAGTCACAGCCTACTGGACCCACAAAGGGTTAAGATAATTAGGTCGAACTTGAGCACATGAAAGACGTCTACCATCGTTGGGAAAATCCAAATAGTTACTCTCACTCCTATCTATTCTCCTGCAGTCGCGGCCCGCTGGGCCCACAAAGGGAGGTTGCGGGCTGCGGCTTCCCCAGGTGGGGACGTCGTCTACTTACTGTGGTTCTCGAGCGTTGAACTAGGAGGACGGTCCGCAAGAACGACTCGGACTTGCGACGTACTCCGTAGCAATGCTCACTAGGTGTCACTGTACCAACAACCTCACGCTGGGTATAATCAGTATTTCCTCCTTTCTTCTCATAAAGCGAGTAGTCTATTTGAAGTGCACGAAGCTTCTTTTAACGAACCGCAGTATCTCCAGATGCCCCAAAGCTTTTCAGCTATCGGTCGATTTCTATGTTGACATTGACGGTTCGTGCAAGTCGCCGACTCTCCGTCCCCCGGCTAGTTATCGTAATCAATTGTTTCTGCATTATCGCCAGCGCTGCCCATACTGGATACAGCGTAGGTGGCTGCCAAGGGGTCTGTCACTGGCCGGGAGACACCCTGTTGACGTTGTCGACGCTGTGATCGTGGGTAGAGGGTTGCAGTGGTAGAGCGCGCGCTTCCCAACGTCGCGTGAGGGCAGACGTGACGTGACGTGACGTGACGTGACGAATCAGTTGTGACGGAACGGGATGCGGGGAAGAGGTGATGGGGATGTGATGACGCAGAAGCTTGAGCGTGAGGAAGAGGGTGTTCGTGTCTGCATTCTCGTCGATGCCTCAGCGGCTTCTTCTCGCATTCGTTGCTGTTAAATTCATCACTCAGGCTCAAGCCTCATGCAACGGGGTGCAGGGTGAAGTCATGGATCTGCGCTCTGGTTGCCCGAGGCAGCTAACGGGCCAAGTCTCCTCTGCAGGTACGAGTTGCCAGGTTCCGCGGCAGGTTGCGTTTCAGAAGGCCCATGAACCCTGCAAGACGGCGCGGGTGCTGGCGAACTGGAAGGGAGCCCCTGAGCTAACGCCGCTTGACACATGGCATCGAAACAACCAGCGCGACGACTTCTCTCTCTCTCCATGCTGAGAGAGCTCTGATGGAAGCCGTTCTTGCTATTCGACTTGGGCTACGGGTCTAGATATCGAGTCCTGTGGTCAGCTCTCTAGTGAACGGCGCACTGCTGCTCGCTCGTCGAGACGGTGTTGCAAACAAAGTTCGGGGAATTCTTGATTGTCCGTCCGTCGAGGGATCAGCGCAGCCATATCCCGGCCGTTCGTAACCTTCTGGATGTTTGGCAGCACGCCCCCCGTCGTTGCTACCCTCCCCACTCGTGCAGCGTGTTTGTGATATCTTCTGAACTCGACGTCGCTGTCGCAGGAAACGAGGGCTCTCGCTGACGCTGTCGGACGACGCTCCTCGAATGCTACAGGTGGTGACTGCCTGGTGGCGCCCGCAGGTGGTGAACAAGCCACACGCACGCTCATCCTTCCGCTCCCTCGTCCAAGAGGCCTAGTTGGCCATCGGTCGACCCTTCGGCCTTCTCCACCCCCTGTCGTCAGCTGTCGCAACCTAATCTTGCACCCAGATCGCCTTCCACTGCGCCCGTTTCTCGTCGCCCAGCCAAAAGTCCTCATCTGCCGTGCTTCCTCTGTCGCTCATCACCCACGTTGCACTGCAGCGAAGTTTGCAATTTCATCAGCGAGTTGTTTTGCTCGGTTGCTTTGGCTCTTCCCGCTCTCGATTACAGCTCTCGGTTCTCGTCAACTGCTGCCGCTCAGCTCGCTGTGATAGCGCACTTCCGCCACAAAGCCGGACACTGAGACAACGCTCGGTTCATCTCAATCCTCGGACAGGCAACTGTTGACGCGTCGGACTCTGCTCTCACTCGTTCATCGAACATTCTCCCCGTCACCATATCGCTCGCTGTGCGTTGCTTCCCGGCTGGTTCGGTGCTCTGACACGGGTTTGGGGCGAAAAAGCAAGGCTGAAGGAGATTTACGATACACGTGAAACTGAACGCGACGTTATCAAGAGCTGAGCTTTGAGAAGGATACAGACAAGACGTTGTGCTTGGCTTGCAATCATTGGTGAAAGAGCATCGGGGACTGGCAGTGTCAGGGTGGACTCCAGCCTGCCTTATTCGGAAGCGAGACCACCTACTATCATTGTCTATCAACCAACTGTTTCAGTGTCACCATGAACACCCGGGAGAGACCCTAGAGACAATCGCTGTGGGACCTTGCTTGACGACTACTGGAGCATCAAACGCTTACCGAACATACCGTCTCTCATTACACCGTCATCTATAGTATTTACCCGTCCCGCGCATCGCCCATCATGCCCGCCCCACGACCACCCGTCGAGCTGAAAGGCCACTGCTCCGTCGTCGACAACGACACTCTCTATGTTTATTCTCCGGAGGCATTCCAAGCGTTACCATTGAAGGAGGGAGGGAAATGGCAGCAACTACCTATGGGAGTGTCCGTGACCGGCGCATCCTGTCTAAAGGCAGCACCCAATACCAATCCCGGCGGGGCTGCGCTATGGGTAGTGGGAGGATCCGCAAACTCCTCGCAGGCCAACTATCCCGGTCTACAGAGATACAGCTTCGCGGACCAGAAGTGGGAGACGATCACACCGAAAGTGCCCATCACACAGAACCGACAGCACCACACTGCAGCGTACCTTAATCAGACCGAGTCGATACTTGTGTATGCCGGCTCTCAGAATGGAGACTCTGGACCGTCGTCGCAAACATTCCTCATATCGACGAGGCCGCCGTACAACGCCGATGCTTACAGCTCGACTGCACCACCCCTCGTATCGCCAATGATCATGCCGTGGAATGAGAGTCACGCAGTGATGGTCGGCGGTGGCGCGCAAAACAAGCGGGTGTTCACTTTTGGTCCGATTCAGGGCTGGCAGGACCTTGGTACGACCCTTGTGCAAGGCATCACGGACTCGAGGACGATGCAAAGCACACTGGTCACCGGCGACGATGGTAGCAAAGTCCTCGAGATATATAACGCGGGCATCTCTCCCAACGAAGTTGCGCAGGTAGTGCTCGCCAACCCTGATGGATCACCTGCTCGTCCTGGTACTACCACAAATCGAACTTCTTCGCGGAAACGGAAGAGAGAGTTGTCTTTGAATAACTGGCCCGCCTACAACGATACTCTTGCTCCGAAAACGACCCGATCGGATTACTCAATAGCCCAGGATGCCAGTGGTCGCGCAGTTATCAGCGGAGGCAATGCAGATGATCCATTAACCATCTTCGACCAGCGGAAAAACACCTGGGTCAACACGACCGCATTGTTCGGAGGTCAAGCTGTGTTAGCATCTCCGAGCACCACTCCATCGCCACTCTCATCAAGTTCGACTGCTTCTACCACATCCCCATCATCTTCGTCCACACACACAGTCGTCGCTCCTCCCGCCGGTGGTCAATCCAAGGCGCGAATGCTCACGGTACTTGGCGCCACTCTCGGCACGATATTCGGCATCGCCTTCGTCTTGGTCCTAATACTTCTCCTCCTCAGATGGCGACGTCAACGGCGGAAACGCGCGGGCAACCACGAATACATCAACGAGAAAGAAGACCGCCTCAGCTTCGCCGACCGCGGCGCCGAATTCATGCACGAAGCCGGCGGATCCGTAGGCCACAGCTACTCCGCCTCGATGAACCAATCCCTCACATCTCTTGCCATCATGCAAGGCAAGACGGGCCAAAGCCCCGGGCAGGCTTCAGGTCACAAGCGCGGCCCCAACGGCAGCGACTCGAGCACCCTCGCCCTAATGACCAAACCCAAATCCCCGCTCGGCATTAATGAACCCCTAGAGCTCCGCCACATGTCTGAAAAGACACCCTCCCCCTTCACCAACCTTCACCCCATCCCCTTACCTCCCACCGCAAAACTCACCGCGCGCCCCGAACCCTCCCCCCCAACCGCGGTCCTCGACCCCTCCCACCTCACCCTCGCTATCAACACCGCCCAGCCGCCCCCCGCCGCCTCCCACGACCCGAGCAGCCGCAGCTCAGGCTGGTCCCGCTACTTCACCGGCAACGACGCGACGAACCTGGCCGCGCTGCCCGCCAGCGAGCGGAGCACGTACGACTCGAAGTCATCCCTGACGAGCGGCAGCAGCGACGTGTCGCGCAGCCAGTACACGGAGAGCGCGCGGCACACGCAGCACGGCGCCATCCGGCCGCTCGAGCTGAACCTCGGGGGGCGCTTCGACGCGGAAAGGTTCAGCAGCGTGGCCAGCGGCAGCCCCAAGTTCATGCCCGGCAGCAGCCGCGAGGATCTGGGCATGGGCGCGGACAGGGACGTGCATCCTGAGGTGGCGCGGGCGGTCAGGAACGGCGTGGCGACGGAGGTCGCGAAGGTGGTGAGTCTGAGTCGGGTGAGCAGCGCGTCGTCGCTGGCCAGGCTGGCCGGGTCGACGACGCTGGGAGCAGGGGCGGAGAGGCATTCCAATTCGCAGTCGAATATTACGGGGTGGACGTCTGTGCCGCCGTCGCCGCTGGGCAGCCGCCCGCTCAGCCGCGACACCAAGGCCAGCAGCGGCTTCTTCGTCGACGACAGGGCGAGCGGGTACATCCCCCGGAGTAATGGGAGCGGGGGCGGGCCGATGTGGCATCAGAGGCTGCATGGCGCGCCTGGCCCGTTGCTGAGTCCGGGGCTGCAGAAGGTGCTGGCGTTTCCGAGGGAGCCGGGGACGACGGGGAGGGAGAGCACGGTTACGGTGTTCCCCAGGGGCGTGCCGAGCTTGGTGGACGGGGAGGAGGGGGGGAGGAAGGGCGGGAAGCAGGAGGATATGAGTTGGTTGAATCTGGGGAGTGGGGTTGCGTGAGGGAGATGCTGCGGTTTTGACGGGCAGTCGTTCCTTTCTTTTTCGTCTTTTCTTCCTGTATCGTCCTTGGTTGTTTCGGTTTCTCTGTGCATGGTTTACTGTTCTGCTTTCCCTCCCTGCTCGAAGATACGACAGCACGTTGTCCAAAGGGTCTAATATCTCACTACTGTTGGAAGTGCTATTGCACGCAAAAGCTAGCTGTTTCCTGGTCGCCTGCCGTCCTCCCTTCCTTGTTCTGTGTGCATTTACCGCGTATCTTTATACCTCTCTATCGTCTTGTGCGTTGCGTTCCTTTGTACTCATCTGGCGAGTGTTGCCGAGTAGCGCGCATACCCTTCATAGTTGTCACTCCTTTTGTGTTCCTCCGGTAGCCGGATGTTTTGGCGTGCGAGAAGGAAAGAATTGGTATTCTGTTTTGTAGCCTAGACATCAACATCCATGGTATGTGCTTTGTATCTTTGTACCTATCTTGAGACAAGTAGAACTTGAACGGCCTCTCTTGCAAGAAATCGGCTTCTGTGATGAAGATATGGTGACAGTGACTCTGAATGTGTGCATGCAGAGCAACGACCTCAACTCCCGTAAAACACTGTGACATCCGAGACGGTGAGATCTATACTAGGCTCGCCCGGTGATTGATCATCTGGCTACGTAAGGCTCAAGACGATAGAGCGAGACATCGTTCAGCCTCACTGCACTTTCTACAGATTATCTTGTCCTCTTGTACATTGCAATGAGTCTCAGTGGGGGATAGCGTACGGCCCCTGCCTACAGCGATACCACATGAACATGACTGGGCGTGTGGAACAATCTGCGTCGAGATCTCAACCCGAGACGAGCGCAACATGTCCTGCTCCTCTGGTGCTCTCGCATGCGTGTGGTAGAGTACCAGGTGGAATCAAGTTATGAAGCCGATGTTCAGGGGAAGCGGTTGAGCACGTCTGGAGAGAGGAACAGCGAAGGCGAGAAATCTCTTCACTGCTATGTATCCGTCCTTTCGAACCCATCCTCCACCCGATCTCTTCTTCAACCTCCCGCTCGTGAGCGAAAGCATCAATGAAAAGAAGCAAGAAAAGCAACAGCCTGTCAGACCATCCATCGGACCCATCCCACCGGGCGGCTGAGAACAGCACGACCCAGCAGGATCGAGATCATCGCCACGCCCGCCGAAGCAGACGTAAAAGAGGCACCTCACTCTAGGGCCCGTGGATTCTCGATCATCAGCCAGGTTGGAGATTCTGTGGCTCTGGTAAGGAGCTCAGAAGAGAACGTTTACTATAGAATTGATTCTATGAAGTACTGCGCGGTTGTTAGGAAGACGCGTCAAGGCGAAGTGTAGGGGGTGAGGTGGGAGACTGACTGTTCGTAGAGAGCCAGAATTGGGTCCGGGGGAAGAGACGTTTATATAGCTGGTGGCCAAGACATGGGTTAGTCAGCGAACAGGGGCAGAGATTTCTGCCATGGCCAGTTCCACGGCAGCAAAAACTGCCGTGTGCAGCGCTGCCAAGACTGTGCGTTAGTCATCCGACAGGGGTGGGCAAGGACTGCAAAGTTTTTGCCGGTCAAGAGCCGGTGGTTCAGCCCTACGAGTGTTCTCCGAGATCGCATGTGAAATTTGTAGGTGACCTAGCAACACCGTAGCATACCCGCCAATGGTGTGTAAACTGCTGTAAGCTGCCATACCAGTCGTGTAGATTTGTGTTGAGATCCTCTGCCTGTCCTCCGCATACTACTGTCCTTCAATTCCCAACTAGCCTTAATCCCGGGTGCTGCTCGCAGATTAATATATTCGACCCACACAGCTAGGCGCTGTTCTAGATTGAACCCCCACCTAGCTCAATGCCTTCCCATACAGACTCGCAAAGGTATCTAAGTACCCGCGGAGGGTCATACGACGTGAGTAAGCGTCGTACATCAATTGCAGTGGCATGCTGCTGAAACCCTTGCCAGCTCTCTTTCGAAGAGGTCGTCCTCAAAGGTCTCGCATCAGACGGCGGCCTATTCATTCCTGAAGAGATCCCTTCCCTTCCAGAGGACTGGCAAACGAAATGGCGGGATTACTCGTTCGAAGATCTAGCTTTCGAAGTTTTCTCCCTTTACATCTCGTCGAGTGAGATACCTTCAGCGGACCTGAAGGACATCATCAAGCGAAGTTACTCGACTTTCCGTGCACAAGACATTACGCCGATGGTGACGTTGGACAAAAAGAATAACATCCACCTGCTCGAACTCTTCCACGGACCGACGTTCGCCTTCAAGGATGTCGCGTTACAATTTCTCGGCAACCTGTTCGAATACTTCCTTGTACGGCGCAACGAGGGCAAGACTGGCAAGGACAGGGAGCACCTCACAGTCATCGGTGCAACGAGCGGTGACACAGGTTCGGCTGCCATATACGGGCTGAGAGGAAAGAAGGATGTGTCGGTCTTCATCATGCATCCTCAGGGGAAAGTCAGCCCGATCCAGGAGGCGCAGATGACGACGGTGTTGGACGCGAATGTGCACAACATCGCCGTGAATGGCACCTTCGACGACTGCCAGGTGCGTCTCAACCCCTATCGCGAACACGGAGACGATGCTAACACCCCTACAGGACTTCGTGAAAGCCCTCTTCGCCGACCCCGAAATCAACAAGACCCACAAACTCGCCGCGGTAAACTCCATCAACTGGGCCCGCATCCTCGCACAGATAACCTACTACTTCGCCTCCTACTTCACCCTGCTGCGCACCTCCTCCCTCCCCCCCACCACACCCGTCCGCTTCGTCGTGCCGACCGGCAACTTCGGCGACATCCTCGCCGGCTACTTCGCCAAGCGCATGGGCCTGCCCGCCGCCAAGCTCGTCATCGCGACCAACGAGAACGACATCCTGCACCGCTTCTGGCAGTCCGGCGCCTACGAAAAAAAACCCGTGCACGGCCGCGAGGCGGAGGGCGGCGTGCCAGAGGATGGAGCCAAGGCGCACGAGGACGGCGCGAAGGAGACGCTGAGTCCGGCCATGGACATCCTCGTCAGCAGCAACTTCGAGCGGCTGCTCTGGTACCTGGCCTACCGCGTGCACGGGCAAGGATCGGTGTTCGAGAAGCGCAAGACCGCCGGTGAGCGGGTCAAGGGCTGGCTGAACGAGCTGAAGAGCAGCGGCGGTTTCAGCGTCGACAAATCGATCTTGGAGGCCGCGAAGGAAGATTTCGAGAGCGAGCGCGTCAGCGACGACGAGACGCTGAAGACTATCCGTGACGTCTACAACTGGCCCTCCACCACCTCCGCCGCAGCCACAAACGGCGCGTCCGCCACCACCGGCACCCAGAGCAACGGCCACTACATCCTCGACCCCCACTCCGCCATCGGCATCGCCGCCGCGCTGCGCTCGGCCCAGCGCGCCCCGCCCCCAGAGACGCACCACATCGCCCTGGCGACGGCGCATCCGGCGAAGTTCTCGAGGGCGGTCGAGATGGCGTTGCGGGAGGAGGAGGGGTTCAGCTTTGAGACGGTGCTGCCGGAGCAGTTTGTCGGGTTGGAGGACTTGCCGAAACGGGTGACGGTGACGAGGAGGGAGGACGGGTGGGAGGGGGTCAGGGGGATTGTGGTTAGGGAGGTCGAGGCTGAGAGGGAGGGGGAGAGGTAGGTTGGAGTTGAGTGGTTCGAAGAGAGGGCCTGATGCTTTAGAAAGGTCTGATCGGATATCTTTGTGGAATTCGTTGGCATCTGGAACGATGGGTGTTTCTCGGAGGATGCTGTGTCTTGATTGTCAGAAGACCTTGGTACTCCTAGCTCAGTTCACAACATCGATGAAATGTCAGACGGCATTGTTGTATGTGGCAGTTTGACTAGCAAGTGGGTATTATCTCCGAGGAGGATCCAAAAACACCACAATCTGACACCGATCAAAGCCATTCTGGACGTGGAAGGAGAGATGGCAGACCAGTCCAATGGCAAATGGTGCTGATGCAACATGCATGTTCAGCGCCATACCCTCCCGATGCTACCCTTCAGCCCACGCTCAACAAACAAGACAGGAACAGCGCGAGTGCTCGACAGAGCTACCGCAACAACTTCCACGACGCGATAGACATGTCGCACAGCCTTTGACAAACCTGCGTCATGCCGCGCCCCGCCTCATCCTCGATAAACCTCTTCGCAACAAAAAGCTTCGTCCTGTCGTCCCCATCATCATTGTTGTACGCTTGCGTCACGCCGTCAGGCCAATCCGGAAACCGAGCGCCGACGTGTCGAGCCACCATCATTGAGTAAAGCACGTCGCGGTTCTCGAGCATGCCGAGGGTCCCACGGCATGCCGCAAGAGCTGCGTCCATGTCCCTGACGGAAGCTGGATCGTCGGGACGACCGGCTGCGAATTGGCCGGCATTGCGCCAGAACTCGACTTCGTACTGGCTTTTCGTGGATGGTTGGTCTGAGTAGCTGATCTGTAGCGCGAGGTTGCCTTCTGTGGACCGTGCTGTCAAGATAGACTCGAGGATGTCAAGGCGTTTCTGTGCTTCCCTGAGGCTTTGGTCCGCAATGACGCCTGTGTCGGGTTTGACTTCAGTTTGGGCGGTGCCTTCGGTCTCGGCCTTGATTCCATTCGCCTCAGGCGACGTCCGACACAAGCAGAACGTGTTCCAGAGAAGTTTGGCTTCCAGACTGCGGGTGGTCTGCATGCCGTTGTAGTCGTCGCTAGGCACAGTCTTGAAACGTTCGATGAGATATGCAAACATTTCAACCAGTTGTGTGTCCTTGACGAGCCGTCCCCAGCCTTGTGTGGTATACCATGAGCATTCGAGAAACCTGTCCATGCCCGGTGCATAGTCCTTGTCGTAGAGTATCTGTATCTCATTGATGGTCGATGAGGAGACGGGTGCTTCGATTTTTGGAACCGGAGGGCAAGGGAAGCCGTAGAGCGTGAAAGTGTCCTCGATGTTGATCCGCCTCGCTGCACGCGCAAATGTTAGCAGGTCATACACAACGATAGGATATCGCATTAAAGGCACTGCGGCATCACGCGCTTATGTGTTTTCCGTACCTCTGGGAGCTTGAGCGGGTATCGGTACCGGAGGGTATGGACTCGCAGTTCCCAGACTACCCTTCAGATCTTGGCCCAGAGAATGGGAGCTGTTGTATGGGGGTGGTATCGCCATCCCGTTGGAGTCTGTACCGGCCAAAGCTGGATCGATTGCGGAGTACTCGTATCCCGAGTCGGTGGATGGAGCGGGAGGAGAGATGCCGGCTGCTATGCCTGGCGCGTAGCCTGCACTAGCTGCCGGAGCGTAGCCTTGGGGTATATGTGAGTATGCTGTAGCGGGCGGCGCGGCGGTTGCAGGGACGGGAGCTGATTGTGACGCGACACTCGGCGCAGGTTGTATCTGAGCGGGACTGATGGTTGGCTTGAAGATGGGGTCGTAGCCTAAGCACTCGCGCTTGCTCTTCTGGCAATTGCGGCAAGTGGGATGCGCTTCGTCGCACTGGACAAGGAACGCGGTGTTAGCTGGTTTGACGTTCAACGAAGATGGCGGAGTTGTGAGCAGGTGAGTTTGAGGTTCCAGTCTCGCTTCTTGCTCGCGAGGCTGGCTAACCGACACGCAAACGAGACTCCCCCACGACACAACCGACTTCAACCTCATACATCTTGGTGTATAGGTTGCGTTCATCGCTTTCAGTGCTCAGCAAGCATGCGCACAATCCACGTACCTTTATCCTTCGCTTGCGACACGTCAGACACCCGGTTTTCGTCCGCCTCTTGATCTCTTTCTTGTGCCTACCTCCAGACATCATCCTCTCGCCCGGCACCCCTTGCTGCGGTAAGGCGTAGCGCATCGCCATATTCTGTGGTGAGGACGTGATGTTCATCGGCTGGCCCGGGTACGGCATTGGCTGGCCGGTGGCCGGGTAGTATGCGCTCATGGGTGCCACGGACGGCGGCAGCGGTGAGCCCATCTGTGGCTGCTGGACGGGCTGTGGCTGCTGGGGCTGTACTTGACCGTCCATCGCACGTATCGGAGGGAGGCTCAGCGATGGAAGGGCCATGTTCGAACCTGTCGGCGACGCGCGATACGCTTCGGGTTTGACGTCGCCCTGTTGCGATGGAGGCGGGTATGTGTAAGTCGGTTGTAGCGAAGGAGAAGGATACGAATGCGGCGACGGGTAAGAGCTCGGCTGTTGTCGAGTCTGGGCAGCATTGGAGTCTGACATGTTAGGTCCGGAGTGTTGCGACAGAGGCGGCGACGAAAGCAGCGCGGGATCGAGTTGGCGATCCTCAGTCGCTTCCGGTTTCACGGCTTGAGGACTCGACATACGAAGAACGCGGTCTGAGAGCTCGATCGTTTCGCGATCACTCTGGTAGTGGTATGGCGCGTGGTGAAGCTTTCCGCTTAGAGGTCTGCAGGACGAGCTCGGTGGAACGAATCAGGCGGAGTGGATACGTCCGGGGCCAAATCAAAAGGCGAAACGAAGGTTCAAAGCCGGAAGAGAGCAAGGTGGAAACGACTCAAAGTTCGATTCGAGTTTGGATCGGTTCAGAGCTCTTCGCCAAGGTGTCGCTGGGTGGAGAGATGACAACAAGTCGGCCTGCTATCCCATACAGCCTACAAGGAAACGAGTTTGCTAGTTAGCCTTGGGTTCTCTGATGAAGTTGCGGACCGATCAGCGAGGCATTGCCGGTCGACCAGGACCCCAGAAGGCCTTGTCTAAGACACGCATGGGATGCAAAGGTCCACCGAGTCTGGGGAAGCTCATGCGACAGCAATGCGCGCACAATAGCACTAAGAAAGGTAGGTAATGAAGGCGCCGTCGCATACCAGTCCTACATAGCATGGGAGGTCAGCGTAGTCCCCATGGTTTCATGTTGATAATGTGTGTATGTAGGTGGCTGTGCACTGCTGCGGCATCAGGGGTGGGGGTTTGACGGTCGCAATGCTGGGCATGAACGAGGAGAGAGAGCGGAGCGGGTGCAACGACGGCGGCAGCAATCGCAGCCTCATCGCGATCCTTCGCTCGACTGATTCGAGCGCTCGCACGACGGCAGGGATATGCGACGTACTTGATGGTCCACTTTCTGGAGATGCAAACGTCTCCCCTAATAGCCGAAGCCTTTCGCTACGCGATGAAGCGAGAAGAAGCGAGTATCAAAGTCTGGGGCTGGGCCGATGCTTCAATCTTGCTGATGCAGGATGCTCAGGATGCACCCAAACAGGATGTGAAAACAAGAGAGTCGATGAAATCACTCTTTGGCAATTCTGCCTGCGAAGATGAGAGGACGCAGGGAAGGAAGGTGGTTAAAATTCAGCCTGTATTAGATGCTTACATAATACCTACTGTTCTTTACCCAGCACCCTTGGTCTCTCTCCCTCTTGTACAAGAATTGCCGGCTATCACTGCTTTAGCTCAGGCTGAGCCGGCTTCACACTCTGACGATGCTTGAAATAGGTGAGCGCGCTGGGTCAACCTCAGGTTCATCGGCAGAGACGCGTCTCAGCAAGCATTACCGAGTATAGAATACCCGATAGGCGCAGACTCTCAAGCACTGCAACACCTGCGTCACGAATAAAACAACGTGAAGGACCAACTCTTGAGAACACTGCCCGAGCTCATGTTCCCAAAGCTGTATATGCAAGGGCGCCTATGAGTAAGTGTAGATTATCTACTACACAGAACGAGTGTAAGCACACAACCCAAGATGCGTCCCACAATAATCCAAGCGATCCAACACCAGCCGCCCGTTCCCTTCCGATATCGTAATGCTTTGGCTGAGTATCTATAATACGCCATTAGATGCCCAGGCCCGTATACCATAGAGGAGCGATATGGATGGCTCTTTCCACGCCTTCAACGGATGTCTCCCGCTTTTTACACCACAATCCCGCAACCTCTTAACATACTCTTCAGATGTGATCAAAACTCGTGCCGCTGCCCTGCTCCTTCCCACCCGCCAAGGCTTTCAAGCATCTGTCCCCACGCCAATGGCGCGTCCGAGACGGGCGTCAAGCCGGTCGAGATTTGTTCTCCACCATTAAACTCCCATGGATGCATGCTGAATCCAACCGGCGGAGGAAAGAGTTGTGTTGAATTGAAGCCTGTTAAATCCTCTTCGGTAGCGTGCAAGAATGCTGCCTCCGTTGCGGGAACACTGGGATTGGTAGTGTTCGGTGGACATGTGGTATGCGGGTAAAGATGCGCTTGACTAGCATCGCGAGGCGGCGTGAAAGAGCTATGTGAGGAGGAGCCGCGCTGGGAATTCAACGTCACTGGCGAGCCATTGGCTCCATTGCCGGGAGGCGAGAAGTCCATGTCCGAAGGCGGTGATACTGATTGAATGACTGTGATGGGTGGTGCGGTGGAGGTCAGAGGAGGCAAACCAGTGCGCTCTTTGTGCCGACCGGGGAGATCCCGTTGGGAGATATAGTACGGTGCTGAGGGGTCAACATCGAGGTTGACAGGCGCACGAGCTACATGAAAGGGCGGTCCAGGAGATTTATGGGCCGAATTGCTGTGAGTTGCAAGTCCCTGATTGCCGAATGTGGGCACTGGGGTTGTTACGGACTGGGATTCGCGGATTGTTATCAGCGGAGAACAGCGTACAGCGTCAGTGTTTACTGGTATCTCAGACTGTGATAGCTCCTGTTAGCTGTTTTTCATTCTTGAACGCAGCAAAACATGGAGGATGCGGCCACACGATAATAGAAATTACAGGGGACTCACCATCACGTTGCTGGAATAGTAATCAGGCCCACGCTGGAGAGTTTCAATTCCGGCACCATCAAGGTCCAGATCCAGCTGAACGAGAAAAGACTCCGTGAGTAGGTTCTTCCGCTTCAGTACGTGCATAGCCTGCAATAAGAATTGTAAAGACGATGTCATCTGCTGGTCCTTCGGCCTGGATTTGAGGTACTGTACGAAGACGCGCGCAGCGACGTATAGACAGAACGATATGAAGGGATTCATCTATGTAAAAGTATGAGTCAGTCAATAATTTGTTATCTCGCAGACGCATGCGGACGACGTACAATAGACAAGTCACAATGACTAATCATACGCATGATGCGAGCAATCTCTGCAGCAGCCGTGACACACCTGACCCGGCTCTCTGAGCCGATGTTAGTCGGTAGCCGGTACTTGACAGCTTTGAATATTGCTGCCTGATGAAGACATATAGCTGATGTATGTATGTTCATATTCATAAACACAACGTTCGGGTCGGGTAGTCCGGCGGGTAATCGAAGATGGTCCGGCAGTGCCAGGGATGTGTTGGACAGAATGGCCTCCATGGCCCTATGACGTTTCCAGAACTCGCCATCAAGGTCATCATCACGGTCTTCGGAGGTTGGCCGATGAAGATGCGTAAGGTTTCGACCGAACAGACAGGCCATGAGCACGACGCCTCCAAAGGCTGATATGGATGCGGCGCCTGATGGCCGGAGAGCCTGCTCCAGAGACGTTGTCGGCGCCGGTCTGCTTTTCTGGAAGGCCTCCTCACTGGCTGGCAGATTTGTCATGATCTAGAAGGATGGTCAGCTTAGCTACTCCATCAAGGGCCGATCAAACCCACGTCTTTCTCTTCGACGGTCATCGGCCAGCCTGTGCCTATGCTGGCATATCTGTCAGTACAGAACGCCATCCAAAAGGTCCTTCTCCTTTCCTCCCGTTCTGTCCAATCTTTTGGCGGAGGCAAGCATTGCTTGACATCCAAACCGGATCCGTCCAATCGATGTAGGCCCATCATCTGAGCCAATCGTACGGCTCGACCGGTGCTCAACCACGCACGAGGGAAATGCATCAGCTTAAACTCATATGTCGTGATAAGAATCCATGTCTGACAGTGTGCCATGGTGATGATCGACTCGCCATGACCCTTCATCTCGTCCATTTGAGCATACTTTCGTGCCCTGTAGTAGAAATGCTCGTGGAGTGCTTCGTATTTATCCGTAATCGATGCTGCTAGACACCATATGATGTACCGTAGACAGACTGGAGGTCTCACGTGAGGTGCCAGGTTCATGGCAGCTAGATAACGT